>OY747701.1:1407500-1612500 GCA_963556495.2 Valencia hispanica | reverse complement strand
CAGCAGCAGCAGGCCCTGGGTGAGGGCTGGGGTCGGGCCCTGGGTCCTGGAGCCGGATCTCCTGCCCCTCTCCCTCTGTCCTGTGAGCAGCAGCAGCAGGCCCTGGGTGAGGGCTGGGGTCGGGCCCTGGGTCCTGGAGCCGGATCTCCTGCCCCTCTCCCTCTGTCCTGTGAGCAGCAGCAGCAGGCCCTGGGTGAGGGCTGGGGTCGGGCCCTGGGTCCTGGAGCCGGATCTCCTGCCCCTCTCCCTCTGTCCTGTGAGCAGCAGCAGGCCCTGGGTGAGGGCTGGGGTCGGGCCTTGTGTCCTGGAGCTGGCCTCAAGCTCTCCTCCCTTCTGCCTGTGAGCAGCAGCAGGCCCTGGGTGAGGGCTGGGGTCGGGCCCTGGGTCCTGGAGCTAGCCCAGACCGTGTGTGGTGCAGGAGCGAGGAAAGAGATGCGAAAAAAATCCTAAGTGTCAGCCCCTCCTCTTACCAGAGGCACCAGATGCGGAAAAATGACTAAGTGTCAGCCCCTCGCCTTACCAGAGGCACCAGATGCGGAAAATATCCTAAGTGTCAGCCCCTCGCCTAACCAGAGGCACCAGATGCGGAAAATATCCTAAGTGTCAGCCCCCTGCCTGAAGGGGAGGCACGGGCGGCCCCATGCCCGGGAAGAGGCCCGCTTCCCGGGTAAAGACAGCTAGCCTCAGCCCCTCGCCTTACCAGAGGCACCAGATGCGGAAAAATGACTAAGTGTCAGCCCCTCGCCTTACCAGAAGCACCAGAAGCGGAAAAATGACTAAGTGTCAGCCACTCGCCTTACCAGAGGCACCAGATGCGGAAAATATCCTAAGTGTCAGCCACTCGCCTTACCAGAGGCACCAGAAGCGGAAAAATGACTAAGTGTCAGCCACTCGCCTTACCAGAGGCACCAGATGCGGAAAAATGACTAAGTGTCAGCCCCAGCCTGGAGGGGAGGCTCGGGGTTCCCATGCCCAGGAAGAGGCCCCGTCCCTGGGTAAAAAGAGTCAGCCACAGCCCCTCGCCTTACCAGAGGCACCAGATGCGAAAAAATGACTAAGTGTCAGCCCTTCGCCTTACCAGAGGCACCAGATGCGGAAAAATGACTAAGTGTCAGCCCCAGCCTGGGGGGGAGGCTCGGGGTTCCCATGCCCAGGAAGAGGCCCCGTCCCTGGGTAAAAAGAGTCAGCCACAGCCCCTCGCCTTACCAGAGGCACCAGATGCGAAAAAATGACTAAGTGTCAGCCCCTCGCCTTACCAGAGGCACCAGAAGCGGAAAAATGACTAAGTGTCAGCCCCTCGCCTTACCAGAGGCACCAGAAGCGGAAAAATGACTAAGTGTCAGCCACTCGCCTTACCAGAGGCACCGGATGCGGAAAAATGACTAAGTGTCAGCCACTCGCCTTACCAGAGGCACCGGATGCGGAAAAAAGACTAAGTGTCAGCCCCAGCCTGGAGGGGAGGCTCGGGGTTCCCATGCCCAGGAAGAGGCCCCGTCCCTGGGTAAAAAGAGTCAGCCACAGCCCCTCGCCTTACCAGAGGCACCAGATGCGGAAAAACGACTAAGTGTCAGCCCCAGCCTGGGGGGGAGGCTCGGGGTTCCCATGCCCAGGAAGAGGCCCCATCCCTGGGTAAAAAGAGTCAGCCACAGCCCCTCGCCTTACCAGAGGCGCCAGATGCGAAAAAACGACTAAGTGTCGGCCCGCTGCCTTACCAGAGGCACCAGATGCATAAAAACAACTAAGTGTCGGCTCGCTGCCTTACCAGAGGCACCAGATGCGTAAAAACGACTAAGTGTCGGCCCGCTGCCTTACCAGAGGCACGAACTGAGCGTATGGTTCTATACTGCGTAGCATGGGTTGCCCATTGGACATGGTCTCTCATGGTAGTCGCCAGAAGCCCAGTCGAGAAAAACACCTCCCGCAGGATGGTAGGAAGGTGTTTTTGGACCCAGCCCGGCCGGTTCCATGCCCGGGAAGATGCTTGGTTCCCGGGTAAAAAGAACCAGCCTAAGTCCCTTGTCTTTCCAGTCTCACCGGATGCGTGAAAATGACTAAGTGTCGGCCCCAGGCTGTGGGGATCCGCAGGGTTTACATGCCCAGGAAGAAGCCCGTTCCTGGGTAAAAAGAGCGAGACTCAGCCCCTCGCCTTACCAGAGGCACCGGATGCGGAAAAAAGACTAAGTGTCAGCCCCAGCCTGGGGGGGAGGCTCGGGGTTCCCATGCCCAGGAAGAGGCCCCGTCCCTGGGTAAAAAGAGTCAGCCACAGCCCCTCGCCTTACCAGAGGCGCCAGATGCGAAAAAACGACTAAGTGTCGGCCCGCTGCCTTACCAGAGGCACGAACTGAGCGTATGGTTCTATACTGCGTAGCATGGGTTGCCCATTGGACATGGTCTCTCATGGTAGTCGCCAGAAGCCCAGTCGAGAAAAACACCTCCCGCAGGATAGTAGGAAGGTGTTTTTGGACCCAGCCCGGCCGGTTCCATGCCCGGGAAGATGCTTGGTTCCCGGGTAAAAAGAACCAGCCTAAGTCCCTTGTCTTTCCAGTCTCACCGGATGCGTGAAAATGACTAAGTGTCGGCCCCAGGCTGTGGGGATCCGCAGGGTTTACATGCCCAGGAAGAAGCCCGTTCCTGGGTAAAAAGAGCGAGACTCAGCCCCTCGCCTTACCAGAGGCACCGGATGCGGAAAAATGACTAAGTGTCAGCCACTCGCCTTACCAGAGGCACCAGATGCAGAAAAACGACTAAGTGTCGGCCCCAGCCTGGGGGGGAGGCTCGGGGTTCCCATGCCCAGGAAGAGGCCCCGTCCCTGGGTAAAAAGAGTCAGCCACAGCCCCTCGCCTTACCAGAGGCACCAGATGCGGAAAAACGACTAAGTGTCAGCCCCAGCCTGGGGGGGAGGCTCGGGGTTCCCATGCCCAGGAAGAGGCCCCGTCCCTGGGTAAAAAGAGTCAGCCACAGCCCCTCGCCTTACCAGAGGCGCCAGATGCGAAAAAACGACTAAGTGTCGGCCCGCTGCCTTACCAGAGGCACCAGATGCATAAAAACAACTAAGTGTCAGCCCCAGCCTGGGGGGGAGGCTCGGGGTTCCCATGCCCAGGAAGAGGCCCCGTCCCTGGGTAAAAAGAGTCAGCCACAGCCCCTCGCCTTACCAGAGGCGCCAGATGCGAAAAAACGACTAAGTGTCAGCCACTCGCCTTACCAGAGGCACCGGATGCGGAAAAATGACTAAGTGTCAGCCCCTCGCCTTACCAGAAGCACCATGTGCGGAAAAATGACTAAGTGTCAGCCACTCGCCTTACCAGAGGCACCAGATGCGGAAAAACGACTAAGTGTCGGCCCCAGCCTGGGGGGGAGGCTCGGGGTTCCCATGCCCAGGAAGAGGCCCCGTCCTTGGGTAAAAAGAGTCAGCCACAGCCCCTCGCCTTACCAGAGGCACCAGATGCGGAAAAACGACTAAGTGTCAGCCCCAGCCTGGGGGGGAGGCTCGGGGTTCCCATGCCCAGGAAGAGGCCCCGTCCCTGGGTAAAAAGAGTCAGCCACAGCCCCTCGCCTTACCAGAGGCACCAGATGCGGAAAAACGACTAAGTGTCAGCCCCAGCCTGGGGGGGAGGCTCGGGGTTCCCATGCCCAGGAAGAGGCCCCATCCCTGGGTAAAAAGAGTCAGCCACAGCCCCTCGCCTTACCAGAGGCGCCAGATGCGGAAAAATGACTAAGTGTCAGCCCCTCGCCTTACCAGAGGCACCAGAAGCGGAAAAATGACTAAGTGTCGGCTCGCTGCCTTACCAGAGGCACCAGATGCGTAAAAACGACTAAGTGTCGGCCCGCTGCCTTACCAGAGGCACGAACTGAGCGTATGGTTCTATACTGCGTAGCATGGGTTGCCCATTGGACATGGTCTCTCATGGTGGTCGCCAGGAGCCCAGTCGAGAAAAACACCTCCCGCAGGTTTATGATGTTCTTTTTCACACAACGTCTTAAAAAAGGAGCGAAAAGATCGATATGGTCATGATTGTGGAGGCTTTTTGTCCAGCAGCCCTGGAGCTATTCTGCCAATGGCAGGCGTTTGTCGGTCGGTCCTGCCAATGGCAGGCGTTTGTCGGTCAGTCCTGTCAATGGCAGACCCTTGTCGGTCGGTCCTGTCAATGGCAGGCCTCGCTAGGGCTGTCAATGGCAGACCTCGGTCGGTCGGTCGGTCCTGTCAATGGCAGACCCTTGTCGGTCGGTCCTGTCAATGGCAGGCCTCGGTCGGGCTGTCAATGGCAGACCTTGGTCGGTCGGTCCTGTCAATGGCAGACCCTTGTCGGTCGGTCCTGTCAATGGCAGGCCTCGGTCGGGCTGTCAATGGCAGACCTCGGTCGGTCGGTCCTGTCAATGGCAGACCCTTGTCGGTCGGTCCTGTCAATGGCAGGCCTCGGTCGGGCTGTCAATGGCAGACCTCGGTCGGTCGGTCCTGTCAATGGCAGACCCTTGTCGGTCGGTCCTGTCAATGGCAGGCCTCGGTCGGGCTGTCAATGGCAGAACTCTGACACTTCCCGCACATGAACGTAACACATTTTCACTGCGGTGAATTGTGTGACAATGTCCGCAAACTCCATTGGAAGTGTGTGCCACTGACAGGACTTTGGGTTAAGCTTAAAAAAGGTAAGTTAGATACCGGTCTAAAATTGTTAAAATCATTAAAATCTAAATTGCTCTTTTTCAACAGGGGCCTCACTACCGCCCCTTTAAAGGTTGCAGGAAAGACCCCCGTCTAAAGGGAGCAATTCATCATGGTTAAAATCTCATTTCTAAAAGATCCATAAAATTGCTTAAAAAAGGAAGTGGGAATCGGGTCCAAAACACATGTGGTGGGCCTCACTGAGGAGAAAACTTTATCAAGAGTCCCAGCTTCTACCAGGACAAAACTGTCGTTTCCTCTGGTAAAGACACACACTCAGATTTGTCTAAAACCATGTTACTCTGAGAAAGTAAAATCTTACATCTGATGGTGTCTACCTTCCCTCTGAAGTGGTCTGCGAACTCCTCACAAAGAGTGTTTGAGGGGGTTTTAGGAAATGCTGTAGTAGCTCTGATAAAAAGTTTATCAATGGTGGAAAAAAAGGATTTTGGAATTATTTTTATGTTCCGAGATGATTTTGGAGAGGTATGAATTTCTTGAATTTCTTACTGCATTGTTGTATAATTTGAGAAGATCTGTGTATATTTGATGATTTATTGTGGTTTTACTTTTCCTCCATTTTCTCTCTGCCGCCCTACAATTTCTCTTCATTTTTCAAAGGTTTTCATTTTTCCACGGCGTTGCAGCTTTAGATTTTAAACTTTTAACTTGTAGTGGAGCAAGCCGGTCAAGAGTGGACTGAAGCCTTCTCTTAAAATCCTTGACAATAAAATCACAGGGGGCAGGTAAAACAATAGGAGGATTCTTTTTTTAAATTTCCAGAAAACCTGCTGCCACTTCAGGGGTTAGATGGCGCTTCCTGACAGTTCTCACAGAGGTCTCCTGTAGAATAAAACTGGTGATGTTAAAAAACACACAGTTGTGGTCAGAGACAGCCAAGTCAACAACAGAGGACACATGGGTGGACAGGCCATGCGTGATTACCAAGTCCAGGGTGTGTCCTTTGTTGTGAGTCGGCTGGATGACATGTTGGCTAAAATCCAAATAAGTCAGGATGTTTTTAAAAATCTGTTGATAAAGGATCTAAAAGGTTATCTATATGTAGATTAAAATCACCAGCTAAAATGATCCTTTCAAAGGAGTTGTGCAAAATTGATAAAAACTCTGAAAATTCTTGAATAAAAAGTGCACTCTTTTTAGGAGGCCTATAAAATTTGACACATAAAATCTGAGGAGTGCTAAAAACATTTGCATTATATTCAAAAGTAAAATAGTTATCAAATACAACAGGTTTGGCAGAAAATGTTGATGAACTTAAAAAAGAAGTTCCGCATCCCCTTTTGCTACTCCTCCTAGAATAAGTGAAGTTAAAATTAGGTGGGGGGGCCTCCGTAAGAACAACAGGGGCATCTGTACTCAGCCAAGTTTCTGTTAAAAATAAACAATGAAGATTATGGCCTAAAATCAGATCATTTATTATGAATGTTTAGTTCAGCAGAGAGCGAACATTAAAAAGTGCCATATTAACTGTAGTAAAGTTACACTTGAAGTTTCTGCACACAGAACGGTGAGGGTTGCAAGGGAAATGCGTTTGTTGTGTTTGTTCTTCTTCTGGGGCAAACAGATTATTAATGGAGCCAACACTATTCTTTGTGCTGCGATGTGGATAAACATGATTTTTCCCAGACAACAGTCTAATGATGGTTTTTCAGCACCGTTTGAAAAACAAAATGAAACACAACAGGCTTTCAATTTTTACACCAGTTATTACACCACAGTGTATATTATAATAAAATGTCAGAAGGATAAATACCGATATATGAATGATTATTTATTGTCCCCACCAATCTTCAAACCACACTCATGTTTATGGTTATTGTCCCCAGTCATTTTAAAAACAGAGCTACGCCCTTGGCGTGTGTTTATCACATTGAACAACAAACACAACTATTCACTCATGAAAAACTTGGCAATCGAGGTTATTCTTATAGTAATATTATAAGAAGTAGACATTTATCAACAACAAACTTACCTCTGTAATGCTTCTTAGCTATTTTGTACCGGTTGGAGTTGACTGATTGGGGGAGAACTTCTTCAGAGCCCTGGGCGTCTTGGAGGGAGTACGCTCTCTGATACCTCAGATGAACACGCTTCTTCAGCCTAGTCTCTTTCGTCCTCTGTGCATTTTTTAAACACGGGTATGTCGCATCCCAACCGTGTTATTAAGGACTGACAGGACCGACAAATGCGGCACGATTTGTTTGCCGTTTTGTGGAGATGTAATCCTAAACTGAGAACTTGTTCGTATACGCATTCACCTTTATTATTTATCTCAAAAATTATGGCCGTGTTGACCAGTACTCCGTGTATCCTTAAATTCTTTTTACAACACCGGCAAAAATTGTTCACGCTCTCCGTTGCTCTGATTGGTTATAGGTCTATCCAATTGAGTGCAGAGGCATTTTTTTTCTGGTTCGATTAAAACACGCCCCATAATCACAGCCCACTGGAGCAGTATCAGACTCACATTCTGAATAGAATTGAGTATGGCTATGTCCGATTGCAAAAATTGTTGCATGTGCGGTAAATGGGCAAAAAAATATAACAGAAATCACACAGTGCACGCACACCTTGCTCCCTGGGGGAAGCGTGTACAGATCTGTGCCATCTCCGCCACCCCTGGATTGGAAAATGAATGAAACCAGATTCCATAGGCTTGCCAAGTTAGCATGGAGGTTTGTGTATCACAGCGACGTATGTCCCTTTACAGCAGGTGATCTCAGCGCTGCAGGACAGATGTGACAGCAGCCTGGTGACCGTCAGTTTGGTCACCAGGCTGCTTTCACTTCTGACCCCAGCGCATGTTAACATGCTCATCTTTCTCAACAAAAATCAGTAGACTGGTGCTAAAGTTATAAATAAGTTACGGTTTCTTTTGTTTTTGTCTTTTTTACTCTGTTAATGAGCCTTATTCATTGTTAGGTACACTGATCTTATCCTCTTTGTCGACTCTTTTTGCCAAATGTAACACAAAACTATCAGACCTATAAGTATTGTATTTTTTTTTATTAAGTTATTGTTTAACATTACTTTTTTTTTTTACTTTTTAGGAGAAGAAAAAAAATATGAGCGTCAGTTGTGTTAATGAGTACAGTCTTTTAGCTGTCGGCTCCGCTGCTTATAGCGCATATTTTCTATGTGCAACTACCGTGCAACTACTATCTAGCGACATTTCTGACCACCCTTAGCTACTTTCTGTGAAACTTTGTCGCCGATATTTCCTGCAGTTTAGAGACCCAGCTTCCTCCTTCCCAAAGGGAAGGATCTGTGCATGTGTATGCTGCATGATCACGCTATGTCCACTGACCAATCAAAACCTTTTTCGGTTCATTTCATCCACTCACAAGCGAAGTTGTTTGGTAGTTAATGTTAATTCAAAAGTAAAAAAAAAATCTGTATGTATATAACACCGATCTTTCAGCGGGAATTAAGGCAGAAGCTTCTCTGTACTACACTGCATCTCACACCTGTGGTGCATTCAAGGAACGTTTGAAATGTATGGTGAGTTCAAAAACGTAGGACATTTAAAACTTAAGACACTGAAAATTATACCATAAGCAATAAACTTTGGTTTAATGGCAGTTGGCAAGAAACACTTGATGCATGTTAAATAGGCCCTACTTATTTTTTACAAAGTACTAAAAAAACAAACAACTATATTTTCTGTATTATCCAAATTGAGGTGTTTATGTCATTGTGTGGATGTCGATAGTGGTATAGCCCTGTGAGTGAGACTATATCACCCTGATTAGGTTGAATGTACTGCACAGCATGATCCTGGAGACAGGGTGGGCTCTACGGGTGGGCAAGGGTGGGCAATGCCCACCCAAACAGAGTGCCCTCGCGCCCAATAAAAATACAAGGAAACGAACGTGACGTAGCTTAGTCTTCCGAATAAATGGTATAAAACATAGCAGGACATATCTACACTTTTGATTGGATGTGCTGTAGATATATAGCTAAAGCTTAATACTGAATATAATATAACTTACATAGAATATCATATAGCCTAAGCTTAATAAAGAATAGAGTGTAACTATAATATATAGCCCAATGTTATTAAATATATTATATAGCTAAAGCCTAATACTGAATATTACTATAATATAACTTACATAGAATATCATATAGCCTAAGCTTAATAAAGAATAGAGTGTAACTATAATGTATAGCCTAATGTTATTTAATATATTATATAGCTAAAGCCTAATACTGAATATAACTATAATATAACTTACATAGAATATCATATAGCCTAAGCTTAATAAAGAATAGAGTGTAACTATAATGTATAGCCTAATGTTATTAACAATATATTATATAGCTAAAGCCTAATATTGAATATGATGTGAATATAATGTAATATATAACATGATATAACAATAGTATAATACCTAATATATTTACTGACCCATAATATATATTTATACACATAGATAGATAGATACTTTATTGATCCCCAAAGGGAAATTCATGCAACTATCCATATTTCAGCTTCTGTTTAATAATGGAAAACCCCTAAAAGCTTAACAAACAACAATTTATTGTCAATAATGTGCATTTGTCTAGTGCCATCCAGTGGTCAGGGTTCATATATCCGGTAAGTCCTTTCAAAATGTGTAGTCACAAAAAAACAACATAATCTGGGTCTTCATCCAGTGGGCTGGAGGGCGGGCTGGTGCGGTCAGAATGTTCCCTGTGGATTTTAGTGCCCCACTCTGCCCCTGGTCTCAGTGCTGTGGTGAGCACAGAAACCAGACTGAAAAACATCAAAACCGTTTGTCATTCTTAGGAAGCTTTTTAATTGGTGAAACACAGCTTTTTCAATGATCTTACTGATGAATGGAAGATTGGAGATTGGCCTGTAGTTCTGCATTAACATGTCCAGATTCTCCTTCTTTAGTAGCGGTTTAATAACTGCTGTCTTCAAAGCCTGGGGGAAGACACCTGGGGATGAAGGATGAGTTAACAGTTTGAATCAGATCAGACCCAATGACAGGAAGAACTTTCTTTAGAAAAGCTGTGGGTATGATATCAAGACTGCAAGAGGAGGAGCTTAATTGCGCAATGATTCTTTTCTAGGTTTTTTGGTTTAATTCATGGAATTCAGACGTTTTCTCGACATTGGTGTTGATTGGGGATGGCATTGGTAGTGGGTTCGGTATTGAGGTACAGATTGACCCTCTAATTGTTCAATTCAATTTTCAATTCAGTTTTTTTATATAGCGCTAATTCACAACAGATGTCATCTCAAGGCACTTAACAAAAAGTCATTTCAATACATTTATACAAACATTCCAATCTGTGAAAAAGTTTCCTGTTTAAGGAATCCCAGCAGATTGCGTCAGTCATTGGCGTGAGGTTGGGCCCCGTTGATGCAGACTTTCCAACCACAGCAATCCTTCAGCAATCTCTCACACTGAGCAAGCATGTAGCGACGGTGGAGAGGAAAAACTCCCCTTTAACAGGAAGAAACCTCCAACAGAACCAGGCTCAATAGGAGCGGCCATCTGCCACGACCGTCTGGGGGTTTGAGAAGACAGAGCAGAAACACAGAAGGAACAGAAGATCTGATATAAGAGAACTTTATATGTTACAGAAAGTAAAAAGTTTATAACAGGACACAGTGGATGTTCATTTACTGGGAGGGTCATCCCAGTCGATGCCCCCAGGGCATTGCAGCCAAGCAGGATACCAGACCAGGTATATCTTCTATGGAGAGAAAAACACTGAGAGAAAACAAAGTTAACAGTCGAAATAACAGAATGTACTGTAATACAACTGGAGAGTCGTAGGAGAAAAGGAAGTAGCAGAGTGAAGAAAATGGGTAAGTCTGTCCTCCTGCGATCTAAGCCTATAGCAGCATAACTACAGAGATAGCTCAGGATGACCTTAGCCACTCTAACTATAAGCTTTATCAAAAAGGAAAGTTTTAAGCCTGGCCTTAAAAGTAAACAGAGTGTCTGCCTCATGGACTAAAGCTGGGAGCTGGTTCCACAGGAGAGGAGCCTGATAACTAAAAGATCTGCCTCCCATTCTACTTTTAGAAATCCTAGGAACTACAAGTAAACCTGCACTCTGAGAGCGAAGGGCTCTGTTAGGAACATAAGGAACAATTAGATCTCTGATGTATGATGGAGCTTGATTATTAAGGGCTTTGTATGTAAGAAGAAGGATCTTAAATTCTATTCTGGATTTAACACGGAGCCAATGAAGGGAAGCTAAAACAGGAGAAATGTGATCTCTCTTTTTAAAATTCATCAGAACTCTTGCTGCCGCATTTTAGATCAACTGAAGGCTTTTAATGGCATTTTGTGGATTACCTGATAGTAAAGAATTACAGTAGTCCAGCCTTGAGGTAACAAATGCATGGACTAGTTTCTCAGCATCACTCCTGGACAGGATGTTTCTAATTTTAGCAATATTCCGGAGGTGAACGAAAGAAATCCTAGAAACCTGTTTAATATGGGATTTAAATGTCAAGTCTCGGTCAAAAATAACGCAGAGGTTCTTTATGTTATTACTGGGGGCCAATTTAATGCCATCCAGATGAAGTGATTGACTAATCAGTTACTGTTTAAGAACTTCTGGTCCAAAGACAGCAACTTCTGTTTTGTCAGAATTTAAAAGCAAAAAGTTTAGGGTCATCCATGTTTTCATGTCTTCCAGACATGCCTGTAATCTACCTAACTGACTGGGTTCATAAGGATTTATGGATAAATATAGTTGTGTATCATCTGCATAGCTGTGGAAATTTATCCCATGCTGTCTAATGATTCTACCAATTGGGAGCATATATATGGTGAACAGAATTGGTCCAAGCACAGAACCCTGTGGAACTCCACAAGTAACCCTTGAGAGTGAAGATTTATCATTTAGATGAACAAACTGGAATCTATCAGACAAATATGATTTAAACCAGCCTAGTGCTGTTCCTTTGATCCCTGCAACATGTTCAAGCCTTTCTAAGAGAATATTATGATCGACTGTGTCATAAGCAGCACTGAGATCTAACAAAACCAGAACAGACACCAGTCCATTATCTGAGGCCATGAGAATATCATTAGTAACCTTCACCAGTGCTGTTTCAGTGCTATAATGAGCTCTAAAACCTGACTGAAACTCTTCAAACAGCTCGTTACTGTTTAGATGCTCACAGACTTGATTAGCAACAATTTTCTCAAGAACTTTGGATAAGAAAGGAAGGTTAGATATAGGTCTGTAATTCACTAAGTAATCTTGATCAAGGGAAGGTTTCTTGAGTAAAGGTTTAATTACAGCTATTTTAAATTCCTGTGGTACGTATCCGTTTACTAAGGATAGATTCATCATATCCAAAATGGGGCCAGGAACCAAATGGAACACTTCTTTAAATAATTTGGTTGGAATTGGGTCCAACATACAAGTTGAAGGTTTAGATTAGGCTAATATTTTTGATAATTCCGAAAGCTCGACTGAATCAAAACAGGCTAAGCACAACTGAGGTTCTACAGTTTATTCCGATACTGCCTCATTTACTGAGGAAGAAGTAATCATGTTTGGGAGGATACCAATGATTTTATTTTTAATAGAATTAATTTTATTTATGAAGAATCCCATAAAATCATCACTGCTAAGAGCTGGGGGAATAGTTGGCTCAACAGAGCTATGACTCTGTGTAAGTTTGGCAACTGTACTAAAAAGAAACCTAGCATTGTTTTTATTCACCTCTATTAATGATGAAAAATATGCTGTTCTAGCTTGTCGAAGGGTCTTTTTATACAGCAATAGACTGTTATTCCAGGTTAAATAGGAATCCTCTTGGTGTGTAGAGCGCAATTTTCTCTCCAACTTCCTAGTATTCTGCTTTAAAGTTTGCAACTCTGCGTTGAACCAAGGAGTCAGCCTCCTATGGCTAGCCACTTTCTTTTTTTTTTTCTTTTTTTATTGTTCTAGTCTTTTCAGTGAAAAAGCTGGCAAATTCATTGCAGGCCCTGGTAGAATTTAGTTCAGGGGCTACTGTCACCAGTGGCGTCGCCTGGCCTGGGCATTCCGGGCTATAGCCCTGAACATTTCTCCTCAAGCCCCAAATGTTTTTTCACCCCAGAAGGAATAAGTTTACATTAACTGAGCCGCCCTATGACATCAACAAACAAGGTGGTAATTTCATGGCTTCAGTGAATGCAACAGAGGCAGGACGTTATGACCAATCAGTGAGGAGTTGTGCAGAGAATCTTGTTAGTGTTTTATTGGCTGACTGCCCGGTGCTTAATATAAACTCTAGAGCGGACCTGACAGAAAACACACATCAGACGACTTTTTAACAGAAATAAGAGGGACAATTCATTGGTTGCGACGGCTGGCAGTGGGCAGTAAAACTCTGGGCCAACACATAAAACAGGTAAACAAACAATTTATATACTTTGTCTTCAAATTATATGAACTTTAGGCAGATTCACCGCAGTGTTTGTGAAAACACGTCAATCAGACAACATCTTCTGACATTTTGGACCGACGTCCGTTGGTCTGCATCTCCCCTTTGATCTGTGTCTCGCTATGGCTCCTCATCGCCCCAGAGTGCAGCTCATTGCAAGCTTTCTCTTGACCTGTAACTGGCCGCTTGCTTTTAGCAGCACCAGAACTTTCTACACAAAGCTCCAAAACAAAAACTTTTCTAAGAGTTTGAAATAATTGCGGTATTTTGTGGGTCACACCCGCTGTGTTTAACCCTAAACTGAGTCTAATTCAGCACGTCTTATTCAAAATGATTATAGGTAATAATGCTTGAATATTTAATGTTTATATAACTCTCTCAGCTTGTCAACATTCCCTTTTTTCCACTATGTACCAGTGGATCGCTTGTCTACGGATACTTCTTTCTACCTGAGACTACTTTCACTTTAGTTGGAGCAATGGAATCAATGATGGCTGAGATTTGTGCAAGGAAATTATCTACCAGCTTGTTTACTGAGTTTGAGTTGGGAGATAAGGGGGATGTGGTGGAAGGGTAAATATGTTTAAAGATTTCAACTGAACTGTCCCCTAGAAAATGCTTTTTTATAGTAGTCTTACCGTGGCTGGATAATTTAGCAGAGATGGTACTTTCAAAGAAAATACAGAAATGGTCAGATAATGCAATATCAATTACCGAGGCGGTAGTCGGTATGGATGTTAAAGTCCCTGACAATGCTTAATTGGTCATTGTCGATACATATTACGGAAAGAAGGTCGCTGAAGTTAGAGTTAAGTTTTGGGGGTTTATATAAACTTAGAAATAAAGCTTTGTTATGCTCATTTATCTGGGTGGCTAGGTATTCAAAAGAGTTAAATGTGCCAAGGGTTACCTTTTTAAAGTTCATAGAGTTGTGAAAGATGGTGGCTACACCGCCTCCTCGTCTGTGTTTTCTGCTCTCGCTTAAGAAATTGTAATTTGGGGGTGTAGATTCTATCAGTGCAGATGTTTTAATATTTACACCTAGCCAGGTTTCTGATTAAAAAAAGGCATGTCAATTATGCTCAGTGATGAAGTCATTGATTAGGAATGACTTCCCAGATAGAGACCTAATGTTTAATAAAGATAACTTAAGTATTGTGATGATGGGCAACTGAACCTTCTGACAGGTTATCAGTTTGAGATTTTGTTTATTATGTGAGCGTTTGGTTAACGGTTTATGTTTCCTGCTGCTGATAAGCACTGGAATGCTACATTCCAAGACACCGGGCAACTTCTGGGAGACGATAGGGGTAGATTTACTGCCCGGTTCCCTCAAATATCAAATATCTGTAATAATCAGTGGGGGGAAGCTCCCATGCTTATTGACACTAGTCCCATGGGTTTGGTGTAGTCCAAGTTTTGTTAATTGTGTCCCAAATTTGATTTTTCTGTAAAGTTTCTAAATGGAGACTCAAAGTAATCCAAGAACAGATCCGGTCCAATACAGAAACTCCAGGGACTGGATGCATAATGTAACTAAGAAAAAAGTTAAGAAAAGAAAACAAGAAAAGCAAACAGAAAAGAGAATAAAGCGAGGGAACAGGAGAGGCTGCTCCTTCTTCAGCAGTCAGCAGCAAAATAGACCCCCATTAACTAAATATTACCTCAGATTTGAATATGTGCTTACAGTGGTAAGTTACAATGTAAAAGGTTTACACAACTTGAAAAAAAGAAAAAATTGATTATCATCTAAAAAATAACCCATCTCCATCAATCATATTGGGCAATGTGAGATCATTGGCAAACAGGTTGGATGCTGAGGACCCTCTGGAGATTAGTGTGCAAAAAAGGATTCTTCATAAAATTAACATTATGGAAAACCCTGAGCATCCTCTACATCAGACTACCATACAACTACAGAGAGTCTTCAATCAGACTTCTTCAGATCTGCAGAGCGCTACAGGATATCATCCCTCCCCACAGCCATCAGCATCTACCATAAATATTTAAAGAAACTTAGATAACGAGTTACAACAACATATAATTTCCCTTTGGGATTAATAAAGTAAATTTGAATTGAATTGAATCCTAGAGCTGCGATGGACTGGCGACCTGTCCAGGGTGTACCCTGCCTCTCGCCCCTTGACCGCTGGAGATAGGCACCAGCCGCCCCGCAACCCTACATAGGATGGACGGGTATGGAAAATGGATGGATGGATGAATCCTAGAGGTTGTGTCATATCATTTGTAAGTATCAGAAAAAAATAATCCAGACAACTGGAGTTAGCGAGAAAGATTGGAAACCTCTATCAACAACATAAAATATTTTTTACAGCTGCTTCACTTTGCAAACTTAAATCGGCGTGTAAGGAACTTGACAACTCATAACCGAAAAAGTAGTAGGCAGCTTAAGATTTATTAGACAAAGGTATTACGACAATTGCAAAAGAGTGAGCAGGATGCTTGCAATGACAATGAAAAAGGAACAATCATCTACCATGGTCCAAAAGCTAAAATCTGACCAAGATATAATTCCTAAACCAGATATTTTTGCTGAATGGTTTGCAAAATATTATGAGACTCATTACAAAAATCCTGACACATGCACAGATGACAAAATATTCAAGACATTTCAACGGGATATCAGGTTAAACACACTTTCGGATTATATGGCCAAACAATTAGACGAACCCTTTAAGTAAGAGGATATTAAACAGGCCATATGCAATCTAGAAAATAATAAAACCTCCAGCCCCAATGGTTTTAATAATGAATTTTAAAACAAATATAAAGAGGAGGTGACACCACTATTGGTAAAAGCTTATCACTATTCATGGCATTCTGGAACCATGGCACCTTCTTGGAAATGTGCTACAATCGTTATGCAAGAGGAGGCTAAGGATCCCTGTAAGTGCAAATCTACAGACCCATATCGCTGCTTAAAACAGACTTTCGTATTCCTACATTGATTCTAGCAAAATGTGTTAATAAAATTATGAAGGAAATCATAAATCCGGAACAGACAGGGATTTTAATACGTACATATCATGGACATAATACGTGTAGACTTAAATATAATATCTTATGCAAAAGCTAAAGCTAGCAACATGATAATACTATCATTTGATATTCAAAAGGCCTTTGACCAAGACTGTCCTAGCAGTCTTGCAATGTACACATGGCAAAGATTTTAATTTGGCCCAAATTTTATAAATTGGATAAAGATATTAAATTCTAGCCCTGAACCTACTGTAAAAGTTAATGGGCGATTGTCTAAAAGATTGGTATTATGCCCCTTTTCCACCAGGGTTGGCTTGGCCCGGACTGGGTAGGGTCCATCCTATTTAGCGCATTTCCACTACCTTTGTCTGGGCTGGTCTGATCCCTTTTTTCGGACTAGCTCTGGCTCAGTACTAAGCAGGCCGAGGCGACTCAACACTATGAACTGATTGGACTGATTTCTATTAATAAAAAAAGTAATTACTTTTGGACCTAAAGAGGAACGATCAACAGTCAGCACACAGCTTCAGTTAATACACCTAGAAACTACTGATCAGGCCCGAAATCTAGGTGTAGTAATGGACTCAAACCTGAACCTCCAGTGTCACATAAAGGTAATAACAAGGTCAGCCTTCTATCACCTGAAGAACATTTCTAGGATGAAAGGACTGATGTCGCAACAGGATCTTGAAAAACTCTTCCATGCATTTATCTTTACTAGTGTTGATTACTGCAACAGCGTCTTCACAGGTCTGCCTAAAACGTCAATCAGACAGCTGCAGCTGATCCAGAACGCTGCTGCTCATGTTCCTCACTAGAACCAGGAAAGTAGAGCACATCACCCCAGTTCTAAAGTCCTTACACTGGCTCCCTGTAGCTCAGAAAGTAGACTTCTAAATACTTTTACCAGTTTATAAATCATTAAATGGCTCAGCACCAAAGTATATTGAAGATCTACTGTTACTATACCAACCCACCAGATCACTCAGCTCCTCTAATTCCAGTCTACTCAACATCCCTAGAATTAGAACCAAACATGGTGAAGCAGCTTTCAGTTTCGATGCTCCTCTAATTTGGAACAAACTTCCAGAAAACTGCAAAACTGCTGAAACACTGAGTTCTTTTAAATCACATCTAAAAACGTATCTATTTAGAGCTGCCTCTGAGTAATGCTTTGATGTATCATGTTTTGTGTGTGCTTCTTGCTGTTTTTACATTATATGCTTTGTAATACCTTAATGTATATGTGTGTGCTTCCTGCTTTATTGCTGTTTTTACTTTATTTGCTTTGTCTGTGTTTTACTGCTATTTTTATTTTACCTCTTAAACATGTAAAGTACGTTCCTTCCTGTCTCTTTCCTCACCTTCTCTCTCTCTCCTCCCTCAGTATTTTTCTCTCCTCTCCCCTGCTCCCTCCATCCTTCCTGTCTCTTTCCTCCTCTTTCTCTCTCTTTCTATCTCTTTCTCTATGACACTCACACAGACACACACACACACACACACACACACAAACTCACGCACACACACACACACGCACACACACACACACACACACACACACACACACAAACTCACCTGGATGAGTTGCATACACCAAAACTGAAAGATAGCCTTGTCCAGAATCCCGCCTTCAAAGAATCCATTGTCTCCGATGTTTGCAGAGACATCCAGAACTCCACACAATGGTTGAGGAGAAGACCCAACCAATACTTAATCCGTTGATTGCCGGTGCTTGCTCCCTATCAACAGTGCCGTCTGGATGAATCGGGATGATGAACCGCTGAAAGCCTCCAACATGGCTGTTTTCTGTCGCCTCTCACAATCTTAGGGCAGCCCCCTAAACATTGGACTGCATCAACGCAATAGCCAATGATAAATTCTGGGTCACTACTTGTGGTATAGGCATTAAGACAGATTATTTTTTGCGAAAAATCGTCTATGCATCCGTTGATACAAAAGCCATATGGCTTCATTTTGTCATAGCTGTCCATGTCCCAAATTAAGTTAGGGCCTTTCGAAAAGTAGTTCAGACGTCTTAGGCCTCTTGCTTGCCTTAGTTACACTCCTCTCGGATCCAGCTCCTTCAACACCAACCGCACATCCTCCTTCTTTACTCATAGTCCATGTTCTCTTCAGTTAGGGTACATCCACCGGTACTCATGAAGCTGGCCAGAGAATTGTAGTTCGTTCAGGACCGCAAGATCACAGTACCCTGTACGATGAGAATATCCCCTCACCCTGAGTATTCTTCTCAGATGTCTCTCACTTATGTCAAAGACATGTCTGCGGCCAAGAACGAGTTTAATATCTTTACATGTTAGGCCAATACCAAAATGGAAATCAATCAACTTTCCCTACGGATGATATGTATGCTCCTCCATTGTTGTGTCTGTTTTTCCTCCGGTTCACTGATGTAGGAAATGACTTTGCGAGATCTCAACAGGCCTCATCTGAACACACATTCTAACTGATTAAATATGACTGTGTGCTTAAAAATGCTAACAGTTTGATCTGAAACCTTTTTTGGGGGGGGCATCATACGACAAGATTTCATATCCAGGCAAATTATGAAATTGGAAACAGCCCTTGCAAGAACACCATTGGACACTGATTTCTTGGAATTTACATGTCGTCAGGAGCTATACCTCTGGGATACACTTTATAGGCTTGTCGATGTCGCACCAGAAATCAGGCAGGCTTTACAAGGTTTAATGCGAGCTGTAATTGAACCTAATGAACACTTTCAAGAAGCTGCAAGTAGCAGCGCTGTGGACACTGTCGATGGAGAAATGGGTTGTCCGAGATATAATATTGAGGAGGAAAGACTGAAAAAACTTCTGGATATAAACTTATCTGTTGACTGCATTTCAAGATTACTTTTTTAGCAAGAACAATTCAAAGAAGGATGAACGAGTTTGGTTTGTCTGTCAGGCTGAGGTACAGCCAGATTTCTGATGATGATGCCCACTGCAGGTTATCGCTTGGTGAAGGGGAGACTATTGTCCATGGGGATCAATATCCAAGATTGACTGCATCAATGCATCGAGTGAATTCACTTGGAATTTTGTCCAGACTGACTGGATTGGGCTGTATAGTGAGACAAACTTACTCTGTCAGAGGACCACTGTCACTGTGGCACGTGGACACAAACCACAATCTTATCAGGTCAGTAACATTTTGCTTAGTCTTTGATGATAAAAATAAAACATAATTCTGATAATTGTATCAATTACACAACAGATTCAACATTGTCATTTTTGCAGCTGTTGATGGTACTCCAGGCAGGTATGTTGAAATAGACAGATAGATAGATGAGTGGTACTGTTTTTGCTTGTCATACTATAATTAAATAAGTAACCATATCTATTATTTTTCCAGATTGTGTCTTTGGAAGCTGCAACAAACAATTGTGCAGCAACTAATTTCCCTGCCTTTAAAAGGGCTATTGATCGGCATGGCATACCCTCAAGGTAAGAAGCTACAAGTAATTGTTTCTACTTCTTGATCCCAAACAATAACCTTCTAATCTTTCCATTCTCCTAAATTACAAAGGAACTGTACATATGTTTTATGTACAGGGTTCGAGACGACCAAGGAGTGGAATGTCGATATCGCTCGATTTATGTTTAAGATGCGTGGGACTGATATGGGAAGCTGATAGGGGAATCTGGAAAAGTGTACACAATCAAAGGTAAGTTGGTTTTAATGTGTTTATTATCCGATTTTTAATTTTCAAGTTTGAAACATTATTTAGAATTTACAGAATCGAACGTTTATGGCAAGACATGAGGATGTGTGTAACTTCAAGTTATTACAACACACTTCACACCTTGGAGGCAGAAGACCTTGATACATCATCTCTAGGTACTGAAATAACCTCTTTCACATGCTAGCAATTATTTTGGATCCAACCTGTTTATTATATCTTTTTTTTGTCCACCAAACATTCCTTTCACAACTTAAAGAGTAACTAAACCCCAAAACACCTTTTTTTCTCTTCTAAACTTTATAAATGGGTCTTTACCAATGCAGTCTTTCAGTTTCTGGGGATTTTTTTACATTTTGGTGTAAACTTGTTTGATTCTACATCTTTTGGTCTAAAAACGTCTTAGTGCTGCCCCTTTAGGGTTGAACGGTGGCTACTGCATTCGAATTTTGTGATTGGTGGAGAGCAGTACATCTTTACGTCACAGGCATTGACTGTGTCTCAGCAGCCATGGTCTCACAGACAAGCCCCGTGGGTTTGGTTATAAAACTATCAGACATACCGCCCCCCCCCGTGGTGAGTTTGGTGTGGGATTGCGTTTTTCAGGTTACCATTATTATCACATTAGCACTTAGTTACTATAGCTAACATTCTGTTTTGAACGTTAGCCTATGTTAGCATTACCACTCAGAGACTGGACCCATCCTGTCTCTCTCTCCCTCAGCAGCAGCGCCAGCCTTGGGCAGCGCTGACTCAGCGGCCCGGGGCCAGCGGCTCTAATTGATACGACTCGCGGCCGAGGAGCTCCATAAAGCCTCTCTCTACCCCTCTATCTCCGGTGACAACAGATGAGATCCGTTGGTTCAGGGCGCCGTGCCAGCGCCGCCCGAGCTCGGTGCTGCTGAGGCATAGGGAGACAGGAGGAGTCCAGGTCTGAGTGGTAATGCTAACATAGGCTTACGTTCTAAACAGATGAATGTTGATCAGATCGATCAGTCGCAAAACTGCCAACATCGCTTTGGTCACTGTCCATGTTTCAGTGTCACATTAAGCGAGCTGTCACTGTCCTCCTGAACACACCCCCATGTTCCCCCCTCCACTTTTCCTCAACACTTGGCCATACCCCTCCGTTCTTCCTGGCACCGCCCACTTTGTAGAATTTTTTTAATGTTGTCTGGGGGCAGGGTTATGCTTTTTCAGGGGGTTCAGTTAAACTTTAACATGGATTTCCAGGCATTTGTTGAAGGTTGGAACAACCACCCTCTCTGTACAGAGAGGAACAGAACTCCAGAACAGATGTGGTACTTAGGATTGATGTCAAATCCAGTAAACCAGCCAGAAAATCTTCAGGTAAAACTCCACAATTATGTAATGGTTTAAATAAATACACAGTCTAGACAACAATGCAAGGATGGATAGAATACTTAAACATAGAAGCACAACTGAGAGTAAACCAAGACCTTTGTTCCATTCTTTTGGTAAAGCTTCTTTCTCAATCTGGTGGTAAAATACTTTACTCAATCTATTAAAGTTTAAATGTACAATTTGTGATTAATTACAGTGGTGCAAGTAAATAACTAGTCGTTTCCCACCCCTGCAAAATAGTAAATGTTCAAATTCAAAACAGTTGTGAATGGTGTTGTTTTGTTTTTTTTGCTGCCGTTTGTAAAAAAATTTTTTATCCGATTTGGACATAAACTGCAGTAATCCTGCACCACTCTGTATACACAAATTAGATGTTATAATTTGGCTTTTATTTTTAGACATTTTATAAAAAAAATTTAAAACATTGCCTAATTTGACGCTTAACTGCAGTTCAATATAGAAACACGATCATGGTTCTCTTGTTAGGTCAGGATTTCCAAGAGCCAGACATCGACTGGGATGTTGCAGCGGAGTACAGTCCAGATGTGGAAGGTGCAGTTGTAGTCCTGGAGTTAGACAGTCCCCTCTCTGAAGAGCAGCACACTGAGCTGCAGTTGCTGTTGACTCAAAATCGGGGTTGTAGAGACACAAAGGATCTGTATCTATTGTGCCGAGAATATGTTAATGCTGCCTTGTCAGATTAATGTGTATTTGAAATAAAAAGATCAAGAGATCAGTTCCAATGCTTTATTACCGTTATGAAAAAATACATGTAGATGTTTTAGAAATAGTAATGAACCTAATTTTAGAGCTTCATGGAACAATGTAGCCAGCTAGCCTCAAAACCTTAAAAATTCCAAAAACAACCTGTCTTTTTAAATTCAAAATGAAATTTTAACCATTTTTAAGTAATCTAAAACCATAACAGTTGCTGTCTTGTTATCACTTAATGTCTGCTAAAATCAAATCCATCACAGACTGCCTGAGTAATGATGAGAGGAGATTTTTAAGTGAAAGCCTGCGCCTCGCGCTGCTATGCTACCAGTCCCTGACCAGCCTGCTGTCTGCTAACTCCTCTCTCCCAGTTCATTTATCCTGTGGCAGAGTATAAAAAAGAATTACACATTCACACAATATATATTTTTGGGCATGCATGGGAAGAGATCCTCACCAAAATCATCTTCAAAGAACTCTTCCTCATAAATGCCTTTTATTTCTTTACAAAGTTATTACAATACATTCTGAGAGACAGCCTCTCAGAATGTATTACGCAACATGTCAGCAGGAAAAATATTAACATCAAAATTCCTAGGAAAGCCCCTACCTTCCAGAGTAAGGACATCCGTCCTCCAAAAAACAACCAATTCATCCATTGTGGAGTATCTGCATTTACAAGGTCTGCATTTTGGGCTTTGGCTACTGTGCGCATTTTAGAGAGAGCATTATCTATGTCGTTTCCATCTCCAGAATTATCCGGGATGTAGCTGCAGCATGTCTCATTAAGGAGTACACAAATTCCACCTTGGGCTGCCGTCCAGAAATCTAACACCATCCTGTTTTGAAGTAACATCAACCTTATGGCTTTCATCTCTTTATTGTTGGATTCCCATGCACTAATTGAGGCATTCAGGAATAACGAGAAACGATAGGCTTGGGTTTCCACTCTTAACATGACTTTTCCAACCCCTATTGAGGGAATCAGTGATCCAATTATTTTCTTAGCTGTAGTCCATAATTTATGGTCGTCTGGGACATCACTACCCCAAACACTGTAATGCTTTTGAACTTCTATTTTGCTTAGAGACCGTTTATTCCTACTTTCATTTCTATCCGAATCAGTTTTCTGTTTTGTGGTAATTATGAACGTGTGGTCAGTTAATCCTACTGGCGCGCATACTCCACCCCAATTTTCAGGCAAATACACATATACCTTGTGTCCGCATAGCCAATATATGTCATCTACTGGTTTTGTGCCCTTTTTCCCAGGTAACGCTGCATTATCCCAGTTTAAAAACGAATAAATTCCTACGGGGGGAGTACTAGTAGAATACAAAGAACTAATATTACACGGACAGGTCTCATTTTGATCTAAGGTTTGACTTATAGTGTAACTACTATGGACACACTTTTTAGGGGTGTACAATTTTTGGCATCTAAACGGAGACAATCGTCCTAGATTCCTTGTCCCGTTGCTATGAAAACAAGCTGGAAAAGTCATAGAGGATTTTAAATGTGCAACCCCCAGAAAAGATTGTGGAAACGTTGCAAGTGGTTCAAGAGCAGTAAGGAGTTTATACGCTGTGAAATTTTGAGGACACAAGTAGGACACTAAAGTACAGTTGTTCCAGTTAATCTGATAACGGCCATAGCGCTTCACATCAGTCTAGAATACACAAAAATAACTCCTAAATGACAATGGGAATGGATCCAATACGGGTTGAGAGGAGCTCTTTGGCATGATAGAGCACACATAGCAGTTAGAATAATTATTTGATCTTGCAAGAACCTCCACATAGTTATACCACTGATTAAGATGGTAACTATGCAGAGGGTCTTCATCTTTAATGCCTAAATCAGGGTCTGATACCCATCTTTTGCCACGTTGTATTATCCGGATATCTGAGTGGTTTTTGGAATTTATCGAGCTGTTAGGACGCAGGCGGTTGTCTGTGTTTTGGCAGTAAGCTGCATGTCTGTAGGGCCAGTCGCAATTCAGAAACTATATAACATTCAATATTAATAATAGTAAATAAACCGCGCAGCTTAAAACCGTCCAATTACCCCAAATAGGATCAGTTAGGGGATTTCTTCCCAACCTAAACATTTTCAATCTGTATAATTTGCACAAAAACTCAAGCTTTAATATTTTTTTAAAATAGAATGTAAATGTTAAAAAATTTGAGCATTAAAATTAAATACACTTAAAGGCAGCTGTCCTTCTTCTTATTTTAGCAAAACTGGTAATACTCTGTTCTGCCCCTAGGAAAATGTGACTTTTTCTCAGCCTGCTTATTCCCACATCATGATGCTGCCTAGTTTTTTTTGTTTTTTTCTAAAATATTGAGGCAGCTGCACATATTTTTAAAAAATACAAATAAAATCTTTAAAAGGTATGTAGATAAAATCAAGCTAAGCTAAAATATTATATAAATGATAAGATGTAAAAAGATAAAATATAAAATGTGAAGATGCTCTTCAGTTTCTGTTTGCTGTCCTCCACTGGCTCGAGGGTGCTGCAGAAACTATTTTCTTCTCTTTTCTTTTGATCTTCAGAGAACCAGCCTTTATAAAATGTACATGTTTAAAAAAAATGTTTTTCAGGCTTAAGAATTAAGTACCCCTTACCCTCTTTAGGAGTGATCTAACCCCTGATCACTCCTCCCCAACAGATTTTCTTCAGAGAATAAAAGCCGGGCTCGATAGCACCTGAGAACTTTTACTCTCCCTCTGTTGTCCTCTTCAGGGCCTCCCTTACTTCCGCAAGGGACCGTTTTGGTTCAGATCCAGGAGAACACTGATTCCAATGAGACCAGGTGCTGCCGTTCCCCTTCTGTTGAACAGCATGAGTGGTTCTGGCAGTAACTTGGTAGGGACCCGTCCACCTGGGTTCATGCCACTTCCTTTTAATGACTTTCAACCACACCCAGGCAGCTTCACTGGGGAGTGGAGCTGGGCACTGTACTGCAGAAGGAATTATTGTGAAAGATTTTACCAAAGCTTTTAAGATGTGATAGTCAGAGGATGGGTTCTGAGGGGTCGGGTCAGTCACAGTCCGAAGTTGTGCAAACGGTCCGTTAAATACCCTGCCAGTCAGTAACTCACAAGGTGTAAGTCCTTTAGTCCTACAGACTGATGACCTGACAGCCATAAGTGCTATCGGAAGGGCATCAATCCACGTCAGTCCTGTTTGTGCCATTATTTTAGCTATTTTGGTTTTAAGATTCTGGTTCATTCTTTCCGCTGACCCCTGAGACTGTGGATGATACACAGTCCCAAATTTGTGGGTTAATCCCAGCTGTTTTTCTACAAACTGAAGATGCTGATTTTAAAAATGTGTTCCTGAATCACTTCGCACAGTTCGAGGAAAACCGTGTCAGGGAATGTAATAATTAATCAAGCACTTAACAACAGTTTCACTATCCTCACGCTTGGCTGGCCAGGCTTCTGGCCAGCCTGTCAGTGGATCAGTCAGAACCAGAAGGTACTTGTAGCCCTTCACCGGTTTTCCAATATCAGTGTAATCAATTACAACTTCTTCACCAGGACGTGATAGTTCTTTAAAGGACCCCATTTCAGGTTTAATGGTGGGTTTAGGATTAAATTCACCACACACTTTGCATTCATGTAAAAAATGTTTTATCCAATCTGTCATGTAAGGGTGCCACCAAAAACATTAATTTCTTTTCATCTGAGCGGCACCTACATGGGCCAAGCCATGTGCTTCTTGGAAAATCTCAGATTTCATGTTCGAAGGTAACACTGGACGTCCATCTGGGCTACGCCAGAGTCCCTGAGATTGGACTGCTCCCCTTTGTAGCCAAACAGATTTTTCTTGAGGCGCAGCATTGTTTTGTTCAGTTTTAATAAAATCCTCCATGTTTTCAGTATCTTCTGCTACCATTGTCATCATCAAATCATGAGCCTGCTGATACCCAGCAGAAATTTTGGCAGCCGTATCAGCGGCTGAATTCCCGGCAGCTTCAAATGTATTTTCTTTACTGTGCCCCTTGCATTTTTTAACAGCTAGTGCAGAGGGAAGCTGCACAGCATGTAGAAGCTCAATCATTTCTTGCTGATGTTGTATTGGTTGTCCCTGAGTGGTGAGAAACCCACTCCTTTTCCATTGGGGGAGTCCAATATGTAAAGCCGACCAGGCATACATGGAGTCAGTAATTATTGTTATTCTTTTTCCTTCTCCCCACTTACATGGTTCAATCAGAGCCCTGATTTCTGCTTTCTGTGCTGACTGTTTCCCTTCCAGCTTCCCCTGTTTTCTTACCTGAAACCTAGTTTTCTGCACTACTGCATACCCTGCTTGTAGCTCTCCACTGGGAGACCTGAAACAGCAGCCATCAGTAAACAAGGGTATACTATCTGGAAAAGTTTGAGATTGTAAATCTATCCTGATTTTGCTATCTTTAACAGTTTTCTCAATGCAATCATGTGATACACCTCCCCTCATGTGATCTGCCATGTTGATACCCTCATGAACAAATGTTAAATTAGGTGCTTCCAAGATTTTGCTCATGCGCTGTTGTCTGAGTGTGGACATGGTAAATGCCTCAGAATTAACGATTGCCATTACCCCGTGTGTAGTTAACACCCTGAGAGGATGCCCGCGAACAATGTGTGCTGTTTTAGAGATTAGATGGGCTAGTCCAGCTGCATGCCGGGTGCATGGTGGGTGTCTGTTTTCTTTTGTATCTAGTTTTACACTAAGATACATCAAAATGTGTCTATGTCCATTTGAAACAGGACACCATTGATTATTCCATCAGTCTCTGAGGAGTCTAGAAAAAATTCTAGTCTGTAATCAGCCAGAGCCAAGTCTGCTGCTGCTGCCAGTTCCTGTTTTAGAACAATAAACACTTCTTCTGCTGCCACCGTCCAGTTAAGAGGAGCATTTAATTGTTTCATACCATGTTCATTTATCAACGCATGCAATGGAGTGGTCAGATTAGTGTAGCTGGGTATGTAGTGACAGCTAAAGTTGGTTAGTCCTAAAAAGGACAGCATTTCTTTAACCTTTAACGGTTTTGGATGTTGTAGGATTGCAGATCTGTGAGCTGCTGTTAGACCTGATCCTTGTGCAGTAACTCTTCGTCCCAAAAAGTTTACTTCTTGTCTTACTAGCTGTAACTTATCCCTGGAAACCTTGTAACCTTCTTGGGCTAACAAGTGGAGAATCTATATTACAAAACATTCTGAGAGACAGCCTCTCTTACAGGATCCAATCAGCTTAATAATACATATTCATATAGATGCAAAGTGTGCCTGTAGTCCGTCCCTAATAGGTTAAGCCCCTGTTAATATATTCCTTTTGGTTGCTAAGCAGAAAACCTTCCTTCTCTCAACAGCCTATTTTGCACGACCAGACCAACGGATGTTTCCTGTTTTTTTCAGAGAATCGTGACCCATTGTCTAACTCATATCCTGTTCTTAACAGTTTTGTCCATTTAATCGTGACCGTTCCTTTCTGACCCGTGGGTCACATCCTGTGCCAACACTTTTCTGCATTTAGTTAATTATTTTAGCACATAACCCCTTCACCTTTTGGCCTGTGTATTCATTCAATGCTTGTTTGAAAGTTTTTATTTACAATAGTAAGCAGATTTTCAAAATCAATGTATGCAGTAGTCGAGTTGTAAAAAAATTTCAGGGGGGATGATCATTTTTTTCGCCTATTAAAGAAATATGGATTTTAATTTTTAAAAAAGGTTGTATTTATAGAGTATTTTGTATCGCCAAATTGGCCGGAATGTTAGGGGACTACAACTGAATAGTCTGCATTAGAATTAAACAAGATCGGGAGAAATGGAGGCTTTATATATCTGTGAAGCACCTTGAAAATTCAATTCAATTAAAAAATACTTTATTGATCCCAGAGGGAAATTAAGTGTTGGTATAGCTCATATAATTAATTCTTTAAGGAGTTGTTGTAGATAATGATGGCTGTGGGCAGGAAGGATTTCCTGTAGCGGTCTGTATTGCAGCGAAAGTGAAGAAGCCTCCGACTGAAGACGCTCTGTTGTTGTATGACCGTCTCATGAAGGGGATGCTCAGGGTTGTCCATAATTTTTTTGATTTTATGAAGAATCCTTCTTTGCATTATCATCTCCAGATTTTCCACAGTTGTCCTAAGAACAGAACCAGCCTTCTTTATCAGGTTGTTTAGCCTTTTTAAATCCCTGGCTCTGATGCTGCTACCCCAACAGATGACGGCTGAAGAGATTACACTCTCCACAACAGACTTGTAGAAGATCTGCAGCATCTTGCTGCGAACCTTGAAGGACCTAAGCTTCCTCAAGAAGTACAGTCTGCTCTGTCCCTTCTTGTAGACGGCTTCACTGTTTCGCCTCCAGTCCAGTCTGTTGTCAAGGTGAACTCCGAGGTATTTATATTCCTCAACCACCTCCACTTCTTCTCCCATGATGGAAACAGTGTTTGACTTATCCCTGTTTCTTCTGAAATATACAATCATCTCCTTTGTTTTGTTCACATTCAAGGTGAGACGATTGTTTCCACACCATGTCACAAAGCGATCCACCAGCTCTCTGTATTCAGCTTCTTGTCCATCTCTGATACACCCGACAAGTGCAGAGTCATCTGAGTATTTCTGCAGATGACAGGTCTCTGATTTGTACTGGAAGTCTGAGGTGTACAGAGTGAAAAGGAATGGTGAGAGTACGGTCCCCTGTGGTGCTCCTGTGCTGCTGACCACCTGGTTTGACACACAATTCTTCAGTCTCACAAATTGTGGTCTGTTGGTCAGGTAGTCATTGATCCAGGCGATTGTTGAGGGCTCCACCTGTGTCTTCAGGAGTTTCTGACAAAGCAAATCAGGCTGAATTGTGTTAAATGCACTAGAAAAATCAAAGAACATGATCCTCACAGTGCTGCCTGCTTTGTCCAGATGACAGTGGGTTGGTTGAAGTAGGTGGATGATGGCATCTTCAACTCCAACTCCACAGCGATAAGCAAACTGCAGTGGGTCCTGATACGTTCTTGTTTGCTTACTCAGAGGTGCCAACAGGAGTCTCTCCAGGACCTTCATGATGTGATGTGATGGGATGTCAGGGCAACGGGTCTATAGTCATTGATGACTGATGGGCGAGTTCTTTTGGGTACTGGAACAAGGCAGGATGTCTTCCACAACACTGGAACCTTCTCCTGAGTTAGGCTAAGGTTGAAGAGGTGCTGCAGAATCCCACAGAGCTGCTCTGCACAGGCCTTCAGGACTCTGGGGCTGACACCATCTGGACCTGCAGCCTTGTTCCGGTTCAGTTTCTCCAGCTGCCTCTTCACCTGACTTTTGGAGACAGACAAGTGGGAGGGGGAGGCAAAGGGGGTAGCAGCATTTCCTGACTTGTTTGAAGTCAAACTTGTGGAATTAGAAGAGTCCATGGCTGAGGTGAAGGATAAAACATCCGAGGTGTAACAGGAAAGCTGTTGATCAGAGGATAGTGGGATGTCTGTTTGGCTGGGAACAGGAGAGGTGGATGCTGAGCTAGTTCCTGAACTGAACGTGTTGAAGAACGTGTTCAGTTCATTGGCTCTGTCCAGACTCTATCCAATCCTTCCTGTCCTTAAAACCTGTGATCTTTCTCATTCCTGACCAGACATCTCGGATATTGTTCCTCTGTAGTTTGTTCTCCAGCTTCTTCCTGTATGCCTCCTTGCTGTCTCTGATCTTGACCTTTAGTTGCTTCTGTATACTCCTCAGTAATTCCCTGTCTCCCTCCCTGAAGGCTCTTTTTTTCTTGTTTAGCAGTTCCTTCAGGTCACTGGTGATCCAGGGTTTGTTATTAGGGAAGCATCTCACTGTTCTGGTGGGGATGATGTTGTCCACACAGAAGTTTATATAGTCAGTCACACACTCAGTCATGGCATTGATGTCCTCTCCATGTGCTTGGCAAAGAGTCATCCAGTCTGTGGTTGCAAAACAATCCTGCAGGGCTTCTTCAGCTTCCTGTGACCATTTTCTCACAGCTCGTTTTGTCACAGATTGCCTCTGAACAAGTGGTTTATATTCTGAACAGAGAAAAACAAGATTGTGATCTGATTGTCCCAGAGGAGGTCTTGGTTTGGACGTGTATGAATCCTTTACATTTGCATAAAACATATCCAAGGTCCTGTTTTCTCTTGTAGAGCAGCTGAGAAATTGTTGAAATGTTGGAAGTGTAGTAGAGAGCGAGGCATGATTAAAATCACCAGATATTGCCACAAATGCATTGGGGTGCTGTGTCTGTAGCTTAGCAACAATGGAACTGATGACATCACATGCATTGTCGGCAACGGCTGAAGGTGGAATGTAAACAACTGCCAAAATTACACTGGTGAACTCTCTTAGCAAATAATATGGACGAAAACCTACTGCCAAGAGTTCGACATCTGGGCTGCAGAGACGACACTTCACAGTAACATGTCCTGGATGACACCATCTGTTGTTTACAAGCACTGCTACTCCACCACCTTTCCTTTTTCTACTCGTCTTCAGATCTCTTTCTGCTCGTACAGTCAGGAAGCCTGGCAGACAGACGTTGGAGTCGAGGATATGATCCAGCAGCCACGTCTCCGTAAAACACATAACACTGCATTCACGGTACTCTGGCTGAGTCCTTGTAAGGGCTTGGAGTTCATCCATCTTGTTAGCCAGTGATCTTACGTTGCCCATTATGATCGATGGAAGAGATGGCTTGAACTTCCTCTTTCTCTGTCTCCTTTTCTCTCCTGCTCTGCATCCACGTCTCCTCCTTATCAACTCATCAGGGATTTGTGGTTTCAGTTGAGGTATTATTTCAGCTTTTGCGATGTTAATCAGCTGCTCCCGGCTGTAAACCACATTGTTGCCATGGTTACGCATCATAACAAATTGTCAAAAAGGGAAAAATTTACAGCTAAATCCTTCCAGCTTCACAGCACCAAAAACTAGCAAGTATACAGGTAAAAAAAAAATGCAATCTTCTTTAAGAAAAAGGAGGAACCAATGTACAAAAAAACAAAACTTAATATGTAGCCAACAGAGCCACTCCAACATGCAGCCACCCAGAGCAGCGCAATTCTAGAAAAGAAGCCTTAGCAAATAATTGCAGTGCAGAAGAAGTTTTTTCCTGCAAACTAGGCCTATAGAAAACAAAGTATTGGATTAATTTAACATGAAAGACCAAAAAAAATGAGTCATTTCTATTTTATTCATTACAACCCTCACTTAATCCACATGCTCATAGCAGTTTCCAAACACTTTCGTAATCATGTTTTTTTTCTACAGTTTTTCTTGCTCTTGTTCACATTGGTCCTGATTATGGCTAAATGTCGGCACTGTCAGATGAGCTCTGACAAGGTGATCATTTTTTGCAGGCCGATTATGGCTGGATGTGTAAAAAAAGTAGACATCTAGTGCAGATTCAGCAAGCTGCATGCATGTCTTGACTGAATGACAAGTCATGTATTTTAGCAAGTTAATTAACAAGAGAGATTTTGGGGGTCGCCCATTCATCTTAGCTAGTTTGGAGGGTAGCATCCTGGGATCTGTGCGTACACCTGTGGCGAGTCGGGTGGTCTTTAGATAACAAAAAGCAGGCTAGATTAATTACTGAGATTAATAGCTCACCTGAAATGTATTTTCTCCTTAAAAAAATCCCGGACATCCCGCTGACCAGCCGCTCGTTTGGGCATGTTTGCACTTCTGTAATGCAGCTTTTGTCGCTCTCTAGGCCATAAGGTGAACCCCAAAATTGTCTGTATAAAATGAATCTCATTCCGACCTCTGGCATCTACAAACTGTGTACGTCATAAAATAAATATGTTCGCATTTAGTTCAAAAGAAAAAGTTCTCCTTGTGTAATGGCGCAGTTTTTTATGATTGATGTTTTAATTCGGGACTAGTTTGTTTTTGCCATAATAAGAAAGGAGTGATACGGCTGCTACATATCCGTTTTAGACCAATGCGGTGGCAGAGTTTAACCGACGTGATGACGTATATGGAGACAGCTAAGGTCATGATGAAAACTTCTTTAAAACTTTTACAAAACCGAGTAAAAGCATGTAGGCCTATGTAAAATGTGTTACATGCATTTAACTTTCATGAAACATGAACAAGACATGGATTTCATGTTAAATCCATCTCTTGGTCTAAAATGGGTATGTAGCAGCCGTTTCACTCCTTCCTCACTACGGTGAAAACAAACTAGTCCCGAATTATAACATCGATCATACAAAAACTGTGCTATTACAGAAGGAGAACTTTTACTTTTGAACTCAGTGCGAACGTATAGGTTTTATAAAGTAAACAGTTTTTGTAGATGCCAGAGGTTGGAACGAGATGAAACGAAAACTGGGTTCACTTGGCCTACTCTCAGGCAAAAACAATGTTGCATCATTGCGTTTCGTGCCCCTGTCCCCGGATTTTATTGGACTGTTTATTTTCGCCCAACATGCTTAGACCTAACATTTTCTGATGATGAAATTATTTCATATAGGCTAAGCCTATTTATGATTTATATTTCCTTACAATATTTACTGTAAAATGGAAGGGATGGAGATGGAGGATGGGACTTTTACTGGTGGGACGTTATATGTTGGAATTCTTTAGCGGTGTCCCCCTCCGCTCCCACTCAACTCGACTACTGAATGTATGTGTAGTCATATGCTGTGTAGGTAAAGAAATAATAATAATAATGGCTTGCATTTATATAGCGCTTTTCTAGAATCTCAAAGCACTTTACAACTCCATTATTCATTCTCTCTCACACACTGGTGGAAGCAAGCTATGATTATAGCCACAGCTGCCCTGGGGCAGACTGACAGAAGCCAGGCAGCCATTTTGTGCCAATGGCCTACACCAGCAGGCAGTTAGGTGAAGTGTCTTGCCCAAGGACACAACGACACGTAGCAGGTGGAAGCTGGAATCGAACCCACAATTTCTGGGTTGCAGGCTGACAACTCTACCACTGATCTACAGCCGCCCTGTGATGGCAACAACACATGCATTGACAGTGGGAAAGAACAAAGTGTTTGATCCATACAGAAGAGTCAATATCACCCTAAGGTGCCTTTGGGACTTCCTGATTTCCACCCAAAAAAGCTGAGATTTTCCATTGAACTTCATATTCGGGTCATTCTACGAAAACGGGCCATTTTGCATTATAAATATCTTATTGTCAAAGTACTATTTTTATCATCTTGAAGCATCTATTTGGATAAAGTATATTCTTACCTCTTTAAAAAATACTGTGCCATCTCAGGCCATCTTATTTATTTATTTATTTATTTAAAAAAGAATAAACAGAGATATGTTTGCTATGTCAACCCTGTTACAAACAAATTAATTTGTATATGAAAATGTTTTAAAGTAATATTTAGATCAAATGTGATTGTTGTGATTGCATTTCTCATAAGATGAACTGAACAGACTTTTGGATGTCTGGGAGCTATTTCAAAGATGGACTGAGCAGACCACATTTCCCAGCAATCCTAGCAGTGACTCCCAACACACTCCTGTTGGTCCGTGACCACCCACGGTGACATCAGCGATGACATCACGGCCAAAGGGGGCTATAAGAATAGTCGCGCCCATTTTGAATTGTTCTCCAGCTGGAAGTTCTTGGATGAACTACTGCTGAACAGAGGACATCTCACCGTTGAAGATTCTCTTTTGTTCTGACCCGCTGGACCGGGGAAGAACTCGCTTCGAAGTGCTCATACGGTTTGTGTATCTCGTGTGAGCTATATCAGAACTGTTCCCAGACAGTTCGTAAGACGTCGACCTACAGGCCATCCAGCCTGCCTTTTGGGCAACACGGTCCTTAAAATCCTGTACATGTTTTTTTTATAACTCTTCGTTTTCTTGCTCAACTACGGACACAATTCACTCGCCTCCTAGTGGACTGGACCTCCTTCAAGTCAAAGTAGGACTGAACCGGTTCATTTATACTAATAATGTGTCTGGGCATAGATAAACAGAGAAAATAGAGTTTTAAACGAGTTAGATCTCGTTCATTGTTGGTTAAAGTGTTTTTAAGTGCTGTACCTGTTTGGTCATTTTTGCGTCGTCGCACATATAAGTCTGAGCTGTGAAATTGCTGTCTTTGAAACTGTCTGTTTTATCCTGAGCAGATCACGCCTTTCTTTTTTTCCTTCCTCTTGTTTTCCCTCTCTCTCCCTCTCTCTCCCTCCCTGATAACTCCATTGGCAGTCGGGCTCAGTCCGGCCTGCGTTGGCTGGTCTTAACTGAAAAGTTTAACTCCATTGTCTTTAGTCTGTCTAAAGCAGAGGCCTACCACATGGACGCTTCCCCCATGTGCTCCTTTAGCCAAAGCTAGTTTTATGATTCTTTCTTAGACTCCATGTGCTGCCCTTCATCTTGGCACAGAGCTGAGATTTATGACTTTGTCTCCTAGGCTATCTGTGATTTGGGCTCCCTGGAGTGAGGCCCCCCCTCCTTTTCTGACCCGAACCTCAGCTGTCTCACTGATTTCATTTCATGTTGATTGTGGTTAATGTTCACCTATTATTATTGTCTAAGATCTGTAGTAATTTTTGCATGCTTTAGAATAGATGGGATTTTCTATTTTTTAAATAAAGTCCCCTTATCTTAAAGAGAAGTTGTCTGGGATTACTTGGAGTGATGCATACAATTAATCTCTACAGCGTTAGAACTTATTCCTTCATCTATTGTTTAATTATCTGAGACTGAACAATTTGGCTATATATCTATATAAATGTTCCTGGAATCCAACAGGATGGTGCCCCTAAACTTGGTAATTTTTACATAAAATAATTATTCTTATTAATAATTGCCCTAAGCAATTATTCATAATTATTCATAGCCAAATCCTACCTATCTGCGGCACAACATAATTGGTGCAGCCCGTGGGAGTGTGTTGAGTGGACATAATTGTTCTGCATACATATAAGTAAAGCAGATTTTGACATTTTTAGAGTTATTATTCCAAACCTTGAAGCGGACAGGGGGTTGGTAACTCTTAGAAATTTCCTCTGTTGCCTTTGATGCTCAGTTAAGCTACATAGATAATTATCAGGTGATTTTGATTTTGCATTGTGTGGTTTTGGATGTTTAGATCAGCTTAAACAGTGGACTTTAATCAAAGTTTTCTGCATGCTGATGCTCAGAAGCTGCAACTTATCTCAGTGTGCTTTGTGCAAAACACAGGAGTCCTGAGCTAACCTGCAGTTAATTCCATTTTAAACTCATTATTCAAATTGCATTTAAATTGACTATCCAAATTTTTCCAGAACCTGAAATTCTAAATTTAAACCTTTATTGTGCTTGTGTAAACACAGCACTCTGTTCTAACTAGCAGTTAACTTCATGGTAACTTTCATTTATTTAAATTAATCACACAGATTTTCAATAACTGTGCTCATACAATTAAACTGATTTCTGTGTTAACTGCAGATCACAACCTAGGTTATCTTGCAGCTAATCCCATATGCTGCGATCACAGTGACCTAGCCTGCAGTTAACTCACCATTTTACTTGACATTTCTTGGAGAGATTTTGCAAATATATGGTGTTCATCTTCCCTTGTGTGTAACCTTTTAAGCATGTATGTTGCCTGAGTTAACTTCCAGAGTTAATTTGATCCTGGCTAATTTACTGCTAATCTGACTAGAGAGAGAGATTTTTCCTAACTGCATTGCTGAGATTTCCTTTAAAGGGTAGGAAAAGCAATTTTAACACTTAAAGTGGGTGATAAGTCATAGACTGATCTGCCAGCCTATGCAGCAGTTCGACACAAATAGCAATTTTAACACTTATCAGTGTTGGGTAAGTCACAGCTTGATTTCATAGCTTGTGCACCTATTTAACCGCACATGATCACACCATATATGTATAGGAGAGAGTGCATATTTATAAGAGGTGTTTTGAAGTGTCCATTGACGTGCGTGTTGTGTTGCTTTTCAGCAACTCTTTTGAAAGCTAAGGCTTGTTTGTTTTGCTGTTTGTCTTTGTGGCTGTTGCTATTCAGCAACTCTTTTGACAGCTAAAGCTTGGCTGCTTTGCTGTTTGTTTTCTTGTTGTCGTTTGCCTTCCCATACCTTTAACAGATATGGAGAAATCAGGTCCCCAGGTAGCTGCAGCTGTGACTCCCCAGGAGTTCAGAGACTTAAAAGTACAACAAATCATTGGTAACGTCATCAGTTTGTCTTCAGAGGATCGTGTTTGCTTAGATAGTTATGACATTGTGGAATGTGAAGAAAGAATACAGGCGTTGGTGGAATTCATGAAAAAGCCAGATAAGAAGGTTCCGATTTCAGATGTGTTTGGACAACTTGCCTTGCTCTACCAACGGATAATTAAATTAGAGGCTGAAAGATGTGCCAGATTGACTCAGGAACGTGATGAAGCCCTGGACAGGGAGCAAGTAACTAGAATAGAGCTCTCCAAAGTAGAAGCAAGGGTTGAACTGGCTGAGAATAGACTGAAGGAGCTGGTTGACACTGAGAACACAGAAGAAGGGATGGAAGAGCAGACAGAGGAACCACCTGACGTGGGTCAGATGGAGCTGCATGGTTGTCCAAGGTTTTCACCCCACATTAAAGCCACACCTCTCATCTCCACAGAACCTAGAGTAGGTGTTGATGCTAATTTGACAGCTGTCACTGTCAGCAAGCCACAGGGCCTGGGCTCTGCAGGGGGTCCAAAGTGGAGGAGCAGAATGCAGCCAGCTGATCTGACTCACAGCACCCTGTACTTTGAACCAGTGTCCCCTCAGAGACAACCAGAGGGCCATCCTTGGGACTCAGGTGGGCCAGACTATCCTGATTCAGATCAGGCAGGCCGACCCAGTGAGTACGGCATGCAAATAAGACAACTGGAATCGTTGGCACAGGACATAGAACGCTTTGATCCAAGTGATTCTACCTCAAATGTTGACGATTATTTAAGAGAAGTAGAACATTGCCTCTTAGACCTGCCTTACCCTTTGAAGAGATATAAATTCTGTTAATGTTGTATGAGGGTCTAATTTTGTAGTGCATGTGGAAACACTTAGAAACTGTGAATAATCAAGAGGAATGTGGCACATCCTGTGTGCCTTTTGTGAAGAAGCTGTGTGCCTTTTGGTGGGGAGGCTGTGACCATTCTGTGGGGGAAGATCTATGTGGGAGGAGTTTCTTTTAACTTGTTTCAAATAAAAACCTTATGTTGAGATAAAGCTGTACTCAGTTACTAGAACTGAGTCCAGTGAACGACGTCTCACTGTTAAAAGATATAAATGTTGTTTGTTGTTCTTATTGCTCCTTTTTACAGAAATGAACGAGCACGCGGGAAGGTGAAATGAGAGCTCAGAGAGAGCCCAGAGAGAGCCCAGGGTCATAAATTAAATGTGTGTCTGTTCCTTTAAAATAGGCTTTAAATTAGAGTGAAAACACCTTCTCAACACCTTCAACACGGGAGAAATTAAAACTTATTTGGAAAACAACCTCCAAGGGTGTACACAGTTTCATGGAAACCTTACCCCCTGAGATCAGAGACTGCTATTCTACCCTCTGTCAAGCCTTAAGGGTAGAATATGCTATATTTACAGATCAGGCCTCTGCAACTTTAGCGACTTTTTCCTTGAAACAGAAGAAACATGAACCGCCGAGAGAATTTTACCGTCGCTTAAGAGTGGCGTATTTCCAAAGACGCAGTGCTCCTGGTTTAGAGGAAGATCAGACTTTCAAATCTTTATTTCTTCATAACCTGCGCAAATCTATTCACTTCCAGGTGAATATGTACAGCAGGACGAGGAAACTAAGGATGCAGGAAATCCGAAAATACGCTCAGCTGGCCTGGGAAACGTAGGCCCGCCCCAACCAAGCAGATGCTGAACCCAAAGTGCTGCACATTCAGGCAGCAGAGGAGCAGAGCCTCCCACTGGAAGGGAGAGAAGCTCCTCCCACTCCAACCATGGCTGGAGATGGACCTAGGAAACAACATAGGTTTTCATCAAGGAGCCAAGGGTGTGACAACTGGCATAAATTGAAACCAAAGCAGTCAGATTATTATTGGTCGGATAGGAAAACATCCCATAACTACCATGAAAGAGAAAAGTTGGATGGTAGAGTTCAGAGTGAAACTATAACGAAGGGAGATGTTGAGGATGCTTGTCGCAGGTATTTGTTTGAAGCAGTCCAGCGTTTGATGAGTCCATCCAGATCATCAGAGGCATCCAATCCTCCAGGATCAGAGATTAGCTTGATGTGCTCAACCTTGCCTGAGGAGGGAACCAAAGCCATGCTGTCTCCTGGGAAACCACTCCAGCTCAAGGTCTGTGATCCAGGCACCACCAGCCACAGCCAAGAACGGGCACTGGTGCTCTGCAGCCGGTCCAGACCAGGAGCTGACCGCAGAATCCTGTGGGATTTCCAGAAACAATTCCTCCCTCTCCCACAAGTCCATCCCGTCGGCGCCCTCTCCTGGCGACAGATGGGAACAGAAAATGCACACCCCAGGTATGAACCTAAATATTTTGACGTGGTGAAGATGCAGGAACAGGATCCGAACTTTCACCTCATCCAGAGGCTGGTGATTTACTGTTCACCACCAGACATGATCCTGCCACCACCAGGTGCGACCCATCAGCTAGAAGCTTTTTCTTGCAGCCTTCCGGATCTTAGGCTGAAGACAGGTCCATTGGTCTACGCCCACAACGAGCGAGGTCCTCCTCCATGGGCTGACCTAATAGACCAAAGGGGGGTCATCTTAACCCCCACCCATAACTTCCTTGCATGTGACCAGAAGAGCCCCAAAGCTTCATGTGACATCTTCCAACAGGTGACATCCTGGCTTTCAAAGGCTAACATGACCAAGACCTGCACCCAAGGATTCTTATCCTGCTGCCAACTCCATGGGTTCTAGCTACTCTGCAGTAATCCCTCTCAGCGAAGGGGGGTCAAAAAATTCTAGAATTGCGCTGCTCTGGGTGGCTGCATGTTGGAGTGGCTCTGTTGGTTACATATTAAGTTATGTTTTTTTTGTACATTGGTTCCTCTTTTTTCTTAAAGAAGATTGCATTTTTTTACCTGTATACTTTCTAGTTTTTGGTGCTGTGAAGCTGGAAGGATTTTTGCTGTAAATTTTTCCCTTTTTAACAATTTGTTATGATGCGTAACCATGGCAACAATGTGGTTTACAGCCGGGAGCAGCTGATTAACATCGCAAAAGCTGAAATAATACCTCAACTGAAGCCACAAATCCCTGATGAGTTGATAAGGAGGAGACGTGGATGCAGAGCAGGAGCGAAAAGGAGACAGAGAAAGAGGAAGTTCAAGCCATCTCTTCCATCGATCATAATGGGCAACGTAAGATCACTGGCTAACAAGATGGATGAACTCCAAGCCCTTACAAGGACTCAGCCAGAGTACCGTGAATGCAGTGTTATGTGTTTTACGGAGACGTGGCTACTGGATCATATCCCCGACTCCAACGTCTGTCTGCCAGGCTTCCTGACTGTACGAGCAGACAGAGATCTGAAGACGAGCAGGAAAAGAAAAGGTGGTGGAGTAGCAGTGCTTGTAAACAACAGATGGTGTCATCCAGGACATGTTACTGTGAAGTGCCGTCTCTGCTGCCCAGATGTCGAACTCTTGGCAGTGAGTTTTCGTCCATATTATTTACCAAGAGAGTTCACCAGTGTAATTTTGGCAGTTGTTTACATTCCACCTTCAGCCGTTGCCGACAATGCATGTGATGTCATCAGTTCCATTGTTGCTAAGCTACAGACACAGCACCCCAATGCATTTGTGGCAATATCTGGTGATTTTAATCATGCCTCCCTCTCTACTACACTTCCAACATGCAGGGTTGTTTTGCAACCACAGACTGGATGACTCTTTGCCAAGCACATGGAGAGGACATCAATGCCATGACTGAGTGTGTGACTGACTATATAAACTTCTGTGTGGACAACATCATCCCCACCAGAACAGTGAGATGCTTCCTGAATAACAAACCCTGGATCACCAGTGACCTGAAGGAACTGCTAAACAAGAAAAAAAGAGCATTCAGGGAGGGAGACAGGGAATTATTGAGGAGTATACAGAAGCATCTTAAGGTCAAGATCAGAGACAGCAAGGAGGCATACAGGAAGAAGCTGGAGAACAAACTAGAGAGGAACAATATCCGAGATGTCTGGTCAGGAATGAGAAAGATCACAGGTTTTAAGGACAGGAAGGATTGGATAGATGGAAGTCTGGACAGAGCCAATGAACTGAACATATTCTTCAACAGGTTCAGTTCAGGAACTAGCTCAGCATCCACCTCTCCTGTTCCCAGCCAAACAGACATCCCACTCTCCTCTGATCAACACTTTCCCTGTTACACCTCGGATGTTTTATCCTTCACCTCAGCCATGGACTCTTCTGATTCCACAAGTTTGAATTCAACAAAGTCAGGAGGTGCTGCTACCCCCTTTGCCTCCCCCTCCCACTTGTCTGTCTCCAAAAGTCAGGTGAAGAGGCAGCTGGAGAAACTGAACCGGAACAAGGCTGCAGGTCCAGATGGTGTCAGCCCCAGAGTCCTGAAGGCCTGTGCAGAGCAGCTCTGTGGGATTCTGCAGCACATCTTCAACCTTAGCCTAACTCAGGAGAAGGTTCCAGTGTTGTGGAAGACATCCTGCCTTGTTCCAGTACCCAAAAGAACTCACCCATCAGTCATCAATGACTATAGACCCGTTGCCCTGACATCCCACATCATGAAGGTCCTGGAGAGACTCCTGTTCGCCACCCTGAGTAAGCAAACAAGAACATATCAGGACCCACTGCAGTTTGCTTATCGCTGTGGAGTTGGAGTTGAAGATGCCATCATCCACCTACTTCAACCAACCCACTGTCATCTGGAGAAAGCAGGCAGCACTGTGAGGATCATGTTATTTGATTTTTCTAGTGCATTTAACACAATTCAGCCTGATTTGCTTTGTCAGAAACTCCTGAAGACACAGGTGGAGCCCTCAACAATCGCCTGGATCAATGACTACCTGACCAACAGACCACAGTTTGTGATACTGAAGAATTGTGTGTCAAACCAGGTGGTCAGTAGCACAGGAGCACCACAGGGGACCGTACTCTCACCATTCCTTTTCACTCTGTACACCTCAGACTTCCAGTACAAATCAGAGACCTGTCATCTGCAGAAATACTCAGATGACTCTGCAATTGTCGGGTGTATCAGAGATGGACAAGAAGCTGAATACAGAGAGCTGGTGGACCGCTTTGTGACATGGTGTGGAAACAATCGTCTCACCTTGAATGTGAACAAAACAAAGGAGATGATTGTAGATTTCAGAAGAAACAGGGATAAGTCAAACACTGTTTCCATCATGGGAGAAGAAGTGGAGGTGGTTGAGGAATATAAATACCTCGGAGTTCACCTTGACAACAGACTGGACTGGAGGCGCAACAGTGAAGCCGTCTACAAGAAGGGACAGAGCAGACTGTACTTCTTGAGGAAGCTTAGGTCCTTCAAGGTTTGCAGCAAGATGCTGCAAATCTTCTACAAGTCTGTTGTGGAGAGTGTAATCTCTTCAGCCGTCATCTGTTGGGGTAGCAGCATCAGAGCCAGGGATTTAAAAAGGCTAAACAACCTGATAAAGAAGGCTGGTTCTGTTCTTGGGACAACTGTGGAAAATCTGGAGATGATAATGCAAAGAAGGATTCTTCATAAAATCAAAAAAATTATGGACAACCCTGAGCATCCCCTTCATGAGACGGTCATACAACAACAGAGCGTCTTCAGTCGGAGGCTTCTTCAGTTTCGCTGCAATACAGACCGCTACAGGAAATCCTTCCTGCCCACAGCCATTATCATCTACAACAACTCCTTAAAGAATTAATTATATGAGCTATACCAACACTTAATTTCCCTCTGGGATCAATAAAGTATTTTTGAATTGAATTGAATTTGATATTCCCTTGGATGCACCTGAACCCAGCAGGAGACAACAAACACCTGCTGACAGTCACATGCAGCTTCATCAGATGTGATGAAGCCCCTCCTAAACTGAATGACACAGCAGTCATGACTGCTGCTCTTTTGCTTAACCAAAGTAAGTTCCACCTCAAGCTCTCCTCCTTGGAGGCAAAGCCTGTCTCCACACCAGTGGAAGGGGGGGGGGGCAGTAAATAGTCCTAACAGAACGGGGTGCATGTTTCAAAACTCACCTCTAGCATGCATTAACAACTAATTGCATCCATAATTTTTGTTTTGTTTAGAGTAATCTGCAGACGTACAGATTAACATCTTTCAGGCTACAGTAGTAACTGTAAATACATTCTAAGTGCATTAAAATAACCCTTTCAGGTTTTGCAGTTTCTCTTTTGGGAGTGGTTAAGTGACACATTGGTATCATTTAACACAAGACTTCGTTAGAGAAGCTGACTTATCTGCACACTACCTCATTAAAAGATGGATCCAGATTTATTCTAAACGTGATTTAGAAATCCTGAAAACCACTAAAACTCTGCTACCCGCACAAACCCACCTGACATATAGCCTGAACACAGCTATTTCAAGGTTTGTTAATAATAAATAATTCAGTCTTTTATCCATTGAATTTAACATGACTTTCTCAAAGTCCCTAAGAAAGCAGATTTTACAAAGTCACACTATGGCCTTCACAGTGGCTTTTCCGGTAGTTGAATGGTCAACACTGCAGTACTGTTGCACACCTTCTGCAGGCGATTCAGACAATTACAAGCTAGAACTAACTTTTTACAAATGTTATGTGATTGTTTGTAGGTCCTCCCATGCTAACGGCACAAGCCGAACCCAGTGCCGGATGGGGGCTAGCTAATCAACATTTTACCCCAAATTTCATACATTTTCCTTTCCTGTCCTGTCCTTTCCCTTCTCCATCCTTTCAAGCATTGATGAGGAATCAAACCATGACTATGATGTTGACAATGTGGGTAATTTTGTTTTTTTGTTTTTATATATGCTTTACAATTTTAAACTTTTATTAGTGGTAGGTTAGTCTCTGCCCAGACTCAGGTAGCCCTGCCCAGACACACCTTGAATTAATGGACCCAGTGTAGCTCTAAAGACTGTAAAGACATTCCATCCTTCAGATCTAAAGGGGGAGATGCTGGGAACAAAATATTTCTTTTCTGTTTTTCTTCGTCGTTCTTCGAATGGACTGAACTGTTAAACCTTCCCTGCCGCAGAAGGACAGCAACGTTTCCTGGTTCACATGGAAAATGAATCAACTTCTAGTTCCAAAGACTGAACATTGGTTCAATGCTTCAGAACTAAGGGGGGATGTTGTGATTGCATTTCTCATAAGATGAACTGAACAGACTTTTGGATGTCTGGGAGCTATTTCAAAGATGGACTGAGCAGACCACATTTCCCAGCAATCCTAGCAGTGACCCCCAACACACTCCTGTTGGTCCGTGACCACCCACGGTGACATCAGCGATGACATCACGGCCAAAGGGGGCTATAAGAGTAGTCGCGCCCATTTTGAATTGTTCTCCAGCTGGAAGTTCTTGGATGAACTACTGCTGAACAGAGGACATCTCACCGGTGAAGATTCTCTTTTGTTCTGACCCGCTGGACCGGGGAAGAACTCGCTTTGAAGTGCTCATATGGTTTGTGTATCTCGTGTGAGCTATATCAGAACTGTTCCCAGACAGTTTGTAAGACGTCGACCTACAGGCCATCCAGCTTGCCTTTGGGCCACACGGTCCTTAAAATCCTGTACAGGTTTTTTTTTATAACTCTTCGTTTTCTTGCTCAACTACGGACACAATTCACTCTCCTCCTAGTGGACTGGACCTCCTTCAAGTCAAAGTAGGACTGAACCGGTTCATTTATACTAATAATGTGTCTGGGCATAGATAAACAGAGAAAATAGAGTTTTAACGAGTTAGATCTCGTTCATTGTTGGTTAAAGTGTTTTTAAGCGCTGTACCTGTTTGCTCATTTTTGCGTCGTCGCACGTATAAGTCTGAGCTGTGAAATTGCTGTCTTTGAAACGGTCTGTTTTATCCTGAGCAGGTCACGCCTTTCTTTTTTTCCTTCCTCTTGTTTTCCCTCTCTCTCCCTCTCTCTCCCTCCCTGATAACTCCATTGGCAGTCGGGCTCAGTCCGGCCTGCGTTGGCTGGTCTTAGCTGAAAAGTTTAACTCCATTGTCTTTAGTCTGTCGCTAAAGCAGAGGCCTACCACATGGACGCTTCCCCCATGTGCTCCTTTAGCCAAAGCTAGTTTTATGATTCTTTCTTAGGCTCTGTGTGCTCTCCTCCATCTTGGCACAGAGCTGAGATTCATGACTTTGTCTCCTAGGCTATCTGTGATTTGGGCTCCCTGGAGTGAGGCCCCCCCTCCTTTTCTGACCCGAACCTCAGCTGTCTCACTGATTTCATTTCATGTTAATTGTGTTTAATGTTCACCTATTATTATTGTCTAAGATCTGTAGTAATTTTTGCATGGTTTAGAATAGATGGGATTTTCTATTTTCTAAATAAAGTCCCCTTATCTTAAAGAGAAGTTGTCTGGGATTACTTGGAGTGATGCATACAATTAATCTCCACAGCGTTAGAACTTATTCTTTCATCTATTGTTTAATTATCTGAGACTGAACAATTTGGCTATATATATATATATATATAAATGTTCCTGGAATCCAACAGGATGGTGCCCCTAAACTTGGTAAGTTTTACATAAAATTATCATTCTTATTAATAATTGCCCTAAGCAATTATTCATAATTATTCATAGCCAAATCCTACCTATCTACGGCCCAACATGATATATCATGAAGCATAAGCCCCTTTTTTCATTAAGGATCTCTCAGGATCAGCATCTCTACGTTGCCTGTATAGGCGCTATTTCTCAGCAGCAGAAAGAGGCATCCTAACAGATAAAATCAGCAAAAACATGCATTTTAAGCAGATGATATTAGTGCTCTTGTAATATTCATCTATATAATATAAATAATTATGTATTATAGAAATAATTCTAGTGTTGAACACGCATGAAGGATTCGATGAGAGGATTGACAGTAACAGGGTTGACGGTAACAGGTTTGACAAAATATGTTATTGGCATCCATTACTAGCCATGTGGTCGACACCATGACACCACAAGGTGTGCATTCAAGAGAGGTTAAAATGCTGTTAAATATTTACATTTTAATTTTAAATTAAATTACTTTTTAATGCATGATTTACGTGGTTGACTAAATTATCTTGTCCCCTTCTGTCAGACAGAGCAAAACTGCAAGAAAAGTGATTAAAAGAAAACAACACTCACTTGTCTTTTCACCATCAGATTCCTGAAAGGCAGATGATATTACTTCCTGGAAATGATTCATTTTCTCCAGGGGGGTTTTATCCAAAAGTAACAGGGTTGGCGACAACATGGGGACCAATGTAAAATTTTGATTTTTACATAATTTTAACAATATTTCAAATAAAACTGTTTCATAATTCATGAGCAAACACTTCAGGCTTTTTAGAAAAGTATTTATTTTTTATGATAGTTTGAGTTTTTTATCCTAAAAATCCAGTCATACTAGATAAATCATACAAAGGGACAAACCCTTTTTACTGCTTTTGCAATATACCTAGTATGGAAACTGCTTAAAATCCTTTAAAAACAACTAAAGTTGATTTAAAAAAAAGTTTATCATTTATTTTTCACATTACACAACTAAATTATTAAATAATTATGAAAAAAATATAGTTAATTTCAGCTTTACAAGACACATTCGTTTGAGGGACATAAAATGGCACGTTTTCGTAGAATGACCCATTCATTGTATTAGGTATATGTTATGCTGTTAGAAATGCATATTGGTCAAGCTCCCACACTTTTTATGAATTAACTGCAAGCAGACAATTTCAAAGCAGAATAAAGACATTGTAATAGTAGTGAGTATAAAATGTTCAGAAAACTATTTAGTCACTTTGTCAACAATATATTTTAGTTAATGGGAAAAGTATTTGGATAATAATTAAATGATGGCAAACTATTTGTTTCTCTATAAAATCGGCGAGAGTTGCACTTTCTTTTATAAATAAAATCTAACAACAAAGATATCTGGTCAAACTTTAAAACAATACTATTTGGCCTATGTCATATGTTTATAAAGGAATCACACAAAAGGGGCAGTCCAAAACACCTTCCTCTTTTACACAGTCATGAAATGTCTCTGTATTTCATTTGGCCAGGTGTCAGACTGATAGCTTGGTGGATTCTCTTAGTGCCTTTTATGGCAGATATTGCAGGTACCTCAGGCTTTGATTCAATATCCCTCTTTGGGATGAAGAACAGCTTGACAGATGTGTCCAGGTTTTTCAGCTTGTTATACAAGCTCCGGGCATCAGGAATGTCTCCTCCATGGACTACAATCTGGTCTGCTGACCTCTTGAGGGCCCCACCCATACCGTCTGGTTCCCCCTTCCCATGATTAGCCTCAAATAAATTCCACATGATTTCTTTGAAGAAATATTTGTAGGGTTCCATTGAGAGGTAGAATAAATTTCACTTTTGTCGATACTGCGTTGCAGGCCCATTGCTGGGAAAATGAAGTGTGCTGACTTGAGGGTGTGGTTCTCTCACTACCTTCGGAACTGGATCAAGGTGGGCCCAGATGGCCACAGGGTCGTGTCTTCTGGAAGGTGATTTGGAGCAGAAGGTGTGTGGCACTCGTTCACCAGTGGTGTAGAGCACTCCAGTGTGCAGACTGGCCTGCTTGTGTGAGCCTCTAAAATGCACAGATTGAATTTCTTCGCTGTACTTACATGAGTAATTTTCGCTAAAATCTATATGCAAGAGGGACTCATTGTGTTTCAGACTCCTCTTGTGCTCCCTGTAGGCATCAAACTGCAATTTAATGTTGAAGACATGGCTCCTAAAATGGAGAAGCCTCTCCTGGAAATCTGTGTTAAGGTCATTCTCTGTTGTCATTATCTTCCTTTTCACTGTTATTGTTGACAACTTCTCATCCTTCTTGATCTTCTCTGTCTTTGATGGGTGAATTCACTTTTTGTCAAAACAACAAAGCATTGACTTTTGTACGTGGTGATTTGGACGCAGATTCTTTCTTGGCCCGAAGGTACCTCTTCTTATAATTCTTAGTTTTACTTTTCTCTTTTGTGAGCTTTGCCTCTAATATTTCGATCTGTTTTTTTCAGTTTTCTCTTCGAACTCCTTCGAATGTTTTCCCCTTGACACCGTTGCGTGAAACACAAAATATTTGTAAGGATTTCTTTATGAGATTTTAGCAAGTTAATTATCAATATGTCATTTTATGGGGACATAAACAGTTGATAACTGTCTTTCAAATAAATCTAAACTTTCTAATAGGTCTCATCAGCTAAACTTCCAATGATCTAACCTGGAGGGCTCTGGCTCACACTGATTTTTAGGAGTTTCAGCAGGGGACTTGGGTGGTGTCTCTGACTGTAGCAAAGCACAGACCCTGTTTCTGGCTCTGGCTTGACTTTTTGCCTCTACCCTTTTCAGAATGTTCCCTTACACACTTTAACTGGCAGCCCTGGCAAACTAGGCTTGCCTTATCAAACTAGGCTTGCTGATACCGATATCGCCTAATAAATTGTCCATATTGTCCATTCTTACTATGTATAGCATGTACTGTATAAAATGTGTGTAATAGCTGTTGTAATATGTGTAACATTATCAGCATGTGGCCTAAACTATGCACATGTCCTTCCTGTCATGGAAGGCTTGCTGACAGGGTGGACAATGACAGTATGGACATTTTTGGCTAATGTTAGCATTTAAGGAGCACATGGTGGACCTTCACTTAGAAACATGCTACAGTTAGCAGGCTGACTGTGTACTGGTTTACAGATATATTTCAAAGTTCTGATAGGTTTTTCTATCAATTGATATTTCACTATGACTGAGTGGACATGTTAAGCTTGATAACATCCAACTACACACATAATATGATGCAAATTATGAAACATACATGTAAATATGTACTCTACAACTTGCCACTGTTTTAGCCTCCATTTAAGAAAGATAAAATGCTTGTAGTGATGTCACTGAAAACATAATTGAGTTTCTAAAAGGGGGAGTTACCCCATAATGACAGGGTGGACAGCATTTTCAGGGACACATGCAAATTCTTCAATATGATTAGGGGGAAGAGTGAAACACCTTCCTGCCCTCTGTGCTCTGGAAGAGGCTCCTTAGAACATCTCCTCAGCAGCTGCCCAGAGGCGCTGGCTAATGATCGCTATCGCTTGCGCCACGACCAGGTGCTTAAGGAAATTGCTGAAAGTGTAGCCTCAGCCATTAGCACTAGCAAACACAATCATGCTCCAAAGAAGGCAGTCCTCTTCATCAAAGCAGGAGAGAAACCCCTGGCCCACCCACAATTAAAAACAGGCCTCCTCCATAAAGGTCGACCTTGGAAGACAGCTGCGGTTCCCTCAGCATATTGCAACCACAAGTCTCCACCCAGACATGATAATTACCTCCGAGGCTTCCAAACATCTGATCATGCTGGAACTTACAGTGCCATGGGAAGAGCGTATTGAGGAAGTCAAATGAGAGGAAATGCGCTAAGTACCAGGAACTGGTGGAGGAGTGCAGGGAGAGAGACTGGAAAACCTTCTATGAGCCTATAGAAGTCGGCTGTAGAGGCTTCGCAGGGCGTTCACTTTGCAAAGTCCTCAGTCGTTTGGGTGTGACAGGGGCAGCCAAGAAAAGGGCCATTCAATCGGCAAGCGAAGCCGCAGAAAAAGCTACAAGGTGGCTTTGGATTAAGAGGGCTGATCCGTGGTCTGCTACAGGGACGCAAGTCGGGGCTTGATTAACCCTGGCTGGGTCGCCTGGGCGAGGGTGTATGATGTTGCGAGACCCAAAACACCCAGTGACCCCAGGATACATCACTGAAGATGCGTCCCAGTGCATTCATGAGATGTTTCTTGCATAGTGAAAATACAATATACATGATCAAAATGACTTGTTTTATCAAATAACTTATTATGGACAATACGACCATGTAAAAAGAATTTTGATTTAGTATCATTTAACCATTTATTACTGTAGTTAGCAGAGCAGTGTGTGGGACATGCCAAAATCACGTACATCCAATGAAAAGAAATTGAATAAAATGAAGGAAACACATTTTAGGAGACTTGCCATTTTACTGATATGTGTGCAAGTGTTTGGCCACTTATATTAAGACCTCAGACTTTAATTTCTTTGCTACATTTTCATGATGACTGAGTGAGTCTGATGAGGACACCAAAGGCACTACATAGTGATATTGACTCGGGAAGGACTGTTTTACAACAGTAAGATATATTTAAAAAATTGGTGTTTTCTAAAAGGGGAGGGGGGGATTGCTAAAGAATGGTATCTTTGAGACTTGATTGTTCTGTGGCTACCTCCAGGTTTTGCAAGAGATCCTGCAGAAAGTTGATGATGTTCACTTCCTTTTTGTGTCGTACTGATCCCTCGTCACTGTACCGAGGAGACAGTGCCTTCAGAATGAAGTCTGCCGGTTCGGACCTGGTGGTGCCTGGCCGGGCCTGGGGGGGCCGGTGTGTCAGTCGGCCGATGCGCTGGGCCGATATCTTCCTTTGGTTGGTTGGGGCACCTCTTTTAGAGGTGCCAGGTTTGGGATTGTTGGGTGGTGCCTGCTCGGTGGCTCGGCGGGATGCGGATCCGGCGTCTCTGCTCGTTTGATCACCTGTTCTGTGCGCACCGTGCGTGGCCGGTTCATTGGCGGGTTGGACCGGCCCTGGCCCTCGTTGGATGCCTGGTCTCGGCGCCCTGCGTTGTGCGGGATCAGGACCCGGGAGCTGGTACAACTTGGTGTCCAGATGCTGGCTGAGCCCGGCCTGGGGATGCTGTCCGTCCCCTGCGGCTATCGGTGGGGCGCTGGGATGTTGGCGGTGGGGATTGGCCTAGGGTGGAGGTGGTGCGTGGCAGCCGGCGGCCGGCCGCGGCCCCTGCAGTGCCGGGGACCCCTCGTCGGCCGGTCCCTTGTCGGGTCCCTGCTGGGGGGTGGGGTGCCCCTGGGCCCCGGCTCTCCCGGTCCATTGACCGGCCCGCCTTGGCGCCTTGGCCGGCGGGGCCCGTGGGCTCGTCACTCCTGCATAGTGGCCGCTGGACGTTCCCCTGGGGTTCTCCTTTGCTCCACTCTTGGGGGATGCGGTCGGCCCGCCCGGGTCCGCCTGGGGCTCTGGGGGTCCTTTGGACGTCTTTGCTCCGATCTCCTTCATGTCTGCATCGATTCCTGGGAGACGATGCCTGCTCACACCAACTATCGAACACTCTCATGGAGAAACCTTATAAGCACCAGCATGCTAACACACACACATAGATGTGGGGTCTCTGCTGTTTAAGGATATATTCTTGGGCTGAGGTTATCATTACTAGAGCTTGATTAATCGGTACCATGAGTTTTTCTGTGACATTGTTTTTGTATTTTTATATCTATTTTTGTGTGATGTGGTTGTGTAATTCTTAGTTCACAATGTTTGGTTTGTTTTGTCGATGCTCCTTTTTCGTGTTTTGTTTTGTTTTTCCCCCTCTCTCTGCCGTCCTGTGGGTATGGAGGCAGACTTCAATGTCTTCCTGTGTTTTATTTGTTCCCCTTCCTCTCTTGTATTTTCAACTCACCCTCTCTCTTGACTTTTTGTTTCCTACCTCTCTTCTTCATCTTCCTTCTTTCTTCTCCTTAATTTTCCGTCTCCGTGTCTATAACATCAGGAAATAAAAACCCCAACAATTCATAATAAAGATTTTTCACACATATATCAAGTGGAGGACTATAGCAAAAGCTGTACTGCTCCGCTTGTGAAAGTAAATCTGTTGGGCTTCTACTTGGTACTCAGACACGGATTCTGAGCTCCACACTGCCAAACAGGACACATAAAAAAAAAATTTAAAAAAAGAATGAAGTCTGCATCAACCTACAAGAGAAATAAACAAAAGTAAGTTAAATGGATAAAAACCATTCAGGCTATGGCAATCAAGTTATTAATCAAGTATTGTTATGATTTCTCAGATGAATAAATCAAGGACATTTTGCAGTTATTTAAATTTATATAGTAGACTTGATCCAGAAAGTTAACAGAGCTCCGCATCCGCCCTTGGACTGCACTGCATTCTGTGTGAATGCTCTGGGGCCTGTTCCAGAAAGCTTGGTTAACTTACCATGTGGTAAACTCTGAACTCACAATTAATCAACCCAAAATCTGCTTAGCCTGGGTATGTCCGTTCCAAAACACCTGATAAGAATCAGCTTAATCAGCCTCCTCCTGGTAAACCAGAGTTAATCAGCATGCACCCTGAATACATCTCAATGGATCACCAAATTCACGAGTCAAGATAGAAACTGAAAGGAAAAAAAGGGCAGCATATTTCAAAGAACCGGAGTGGGAAGTACTAATGCTTGCCCGAGGAATTTAAGCACATAAATCCGAGAAAAAAAAAGCAATAAATCTGCATCAGCAAAACAAAGAACATTGGCTTTGAAAAAAACTACCTGTGTGTGAAGTCCAACTTACCCCCATAATCAACTTTTTTTCTAATATACTGTATAAATGAGTGTCTAATAGTACTCTCCACATGTCTCTTCATTTTTTTGTACATTTTAGTAAAATTATTCATTATCTACCAAAAAATGTCACTGGAGTGCTTTCTTCAGGTTACAACTTTACACTGCACTTTAATTTGAATAGAGCGTTGCTACTGACTGAAGCCTTATTGCAGACGTCAGCCTTATAAATAAAACTCTCTTCATTTTTATTTATTTATTTGCTACCCCTTATTGGGGTTGTGCGGGTGCTGGAAGATATAATGTTAACCATAAAATTTGTTTCAGTAAGTTGGATAATTATTCAAGAATTACTCTGTTTTGCCACCAATTTGTTGAGGGTACAACAATATTTAGCATCAACTTAGACATATATTGACCTAACTTAATGAAATGCAATCCTTCTGGATCACTTTTTTGGCCATATAAAGCAGACTTGAACACTTATACTGTAGGATGAAGATACCATTTCTGCTGTAACAGACCTGGACAATGCTGGGGGACCCAATGCATATTATATAATAGATACCTCCTTTAACATAAGACTAACACATTTTTATTGTCTGTTCATAGAATATTGCTGGGGGTTCACAAATGGATGAGGGTCCTTGTTCCTCAACACATGATCTTAGTGGTTTCAGAACTTGTCAACTGTTGTCCTTATGTAAATAAGGACAAATGAATAATCCTTTTATTCATCCTTTCCTGCTGCCATCAAATAAGCTGTTTAAGGTCCATCTTCAAAGGCAGATAAGACGAAGGGAAATAGAGATGGACAGTATACAGCTCAAAATGGAGGAGAAGAACCATACAAAAGGCCAAAGAAGGATTTGTTACAAGTTAAATATCTTACCAAATAATTCATAAAAAATCATATTATTTATTTTAGGAAATTAATAAAACATTACTTAATGTGAACTTTTTAATTAAATTGATCTTAACAAAATATAGTATAATCTGTGCTTCCATGTCCACAGGATCATTATGGCATGCCATGCTCAGAACCCACTCTGGAACAAACTTGCCTGGAACATAACCTGCTCCTAAGCAAGTTATGTTCACACTTGGTGTGTCCAAGAGTGGGCTTGTTTTATACTCCAAAGTTTTATACTGGCAGGACTGTGGTCGACAGAAATAAAGCCTAACATCCAAAACAATACTTCAGCCAGGAGCAATGCCTGATTTAAATTAGAGTGCAGTGTAAAGTTTTAACCTGAAGAGGGCTCTCCACTGATATTTTTTGGTAGATAATTTATATTCTTACTCAAAATGTACAAAAAACCCAAAAATGATGAAGAGACATGTAGACAGCACTATTAGACACTCATTTAGAGTTCAGAAATAGGTGGGGGAAAAAAACTTTGTCAGTTTATCTATCATTGCTATACATTTTTGGAATGGACAGTTATAATTTATACATATATATTTATTTACAGTATAAATAAATTATATATATAATGTATATAATCTATACATACTTGTTTAAGGTTCCCAGGAAGAAAGAGCTGCCGAAACGCCTGGTGGTGCTGTGGCAGCAGCTCATCCAAACTATAGATGGCCAGTCCTTCTCTAAACTGACTTAGCATTGGTATTAGCCTCATCACTGAATGCAATCTGATGGCAATAGTAAAAAGAATGAAAGATTTCTAATATATATATATATATTTTAAGTTGCAATGACTTGTTTACTGCTACATTAACATACTCAATGATGGCATTTTTGAGATCACTGTGAATTGGACCAGTATAACCACAAGCTACAATAGCATCAGAAAGGTCTCTCAATGCGTCTCCTTCTGCACATTCCACCTTTAAATAGGAAAAGTTGTTAGCACTGTTTAAGGGAAAAAAAAGAAGGTTCTCTGTAATTTACCTCTTGAATCAGGTTCTGGATTTCCGTATCAGTGACCTCTGGTACATCTTCATTTGTTATTTGTCCATGACAAAAGAAATGGTAGGACCAAGTAGAAAAGAAATTGAACCAAGCTGGTAGCAATGATCTCCCCAAAGATCCTGAAGAACAGCAGAAAACGTTGCACTGTATTGCTCTTAAAGCTGCATTCCGCAACTTTTACACCTTTAATATAATGTTTTTGTAAAAAGTTATGGTGGAATTTTATCATTTATTATGTTCATTTTTAGAGTTATCACCACATTTCAGGGGTCCTTGGCTTTTTTCTGCACTATAGAACTTTTGAGCGGCACTCCGCAGTACCGTCTGAGTTCTGCTTTACGGCACAGTCATTCGTCCTCGCTGTTTAGACTGTAGAGATGGCTGATCCACCAAAGAGACCGAGAAATCCCATATCAGAAGAAGCTAGAAACAGAAAAAGAGAACGTGATAGAGAGAGAGCAAAGACCAGAGTAAATATTGGGCCGGCTTCTCCTTGTTGGAAAGTTATTTTGGAACGAACGTCATGTACTACGGAGGCCGAGTTAGCCGTGCTGCTAATGGATAGACAAGTAATCAATGATTTCACCGGGGTTATAGTGTTTGGTCTGGCATGATGTTGTTATACAGTCCTGAGAAAGCTATTTATTGAATGTGTGGAGGTGGATGAACATAGTTTGCACGGTAAGCCTTACAGTAGTAATGTGAATTACATAACCGAGACGATCTCCGTTAGCCATCTAGAGGCTAATGTGATGCTAACGTGTAAGACTCGGTTCTGTAGAAAAAGCTGCAAACTCTGGCGTAGTCGCTGTATTTCAGTATATACACTACCGTTCAAAAGTTTGGGGTCACCCAAACAATTTTGTGTTTTCCATGAAAAGTCACACTTATTCACCACCATACGTTGTGAAATGAATAGAAAATAGAGTCAAGACATTGACAAGGTTAGAAATAATGATTTGTATTTGAAATAAGATTTTTTTTTACATCAAACTTTGCTTTCGTCAAAGAATCCTCCATTTGCAGCAATTACAGCATTGCAGACCTTTGGCATTCTAGCTGTTAATTTGTTGAGGTAATCTGGAGAAATTGCACCCCACGCCTCTAGAAGCAGCTCCCACAATTTGGATTGGTTGGATGGGCACTTCTTGCGTACCATACGGTCAAGCTGCTCCCACAACAGCTCAATGGGGTTCAAATCTGGTGACTGCGCTGGCCACTCCATTACCGATAGAATACCAGCTGCCTGCTTCTTCTCTAAATAGTTCTTGCACAATTTGGAGGTGTGTTTTGGGTCATTGTCCTGTTGTAGGATGAAATTGGCTCCAATCAAGCGCTGTCCACTGGGTATGGCATGGCGTTGCAAAATGGAGTGATAGCCTTCCTTATTCAGAATCCCTTTTACCCTGTACAAATCTCCCACCTTACCAGCACCAAAGCAACCCCAGACCATCACATTACCTCCACCATGCTTAACAGATGGCGTCAGGCATTCTTCCAGCATTTTTTCAGTTGTTCTGCGTCTCACAAACGTTCTTCTTTGTGATCCAAACACCTCAAACTTGGATTCATCCGTCCACAACACTTTTTTCCAGTCTTCCTCTGTCCAATGTCTGTGTTCTTTTGCCCATCTTAATCTTTTTCTTTTATTGGCCAGTCTCAGATATGGCTTTTTCTTTGCCACTCTGCCCTGAAGCCCAGAATCCCGCAGCCGCCTCTTCACTGTAGATGTTGACACTGGTGTTTGCGGATACTATTTAATGAAGATGCCAGTTGGGGACCTGTGAGGCGTCTGTTTCTCAAACTAGAGACTCTGATGTACTTATCTTCTTGCTCAGTTGTGCAACGCGGCCTCCCACTTCTTTTTCTACTCTGGTTAGAGCCTGTTTGTGCTGTCCTCTGAAGGGAGTAGTACACACCGTTGTAGGAAATCTTCAATTTCTTAGCAATTTCTCGCATGGAATAGCCTTCATTTCTAAGAACAAGAATAGACTGTCGAGTTTCAGATGAAAGTTCTCTTTTTCTGGCCATTTTGAGCGTTTAATTGACCCCACAAATGTGATGCTCCAGAAACTCAATCTGCTCAAAGGAAGGTCAGTTTTGTAGCTTCTGTACCGAGCTAAACTGTTTTCAGATGTGTGAACATGATTGCACAAGGGTTTTCTAATCATCAATTAGCCTTCTGAGCCAATGAGCAAACACATTGTACCATTAGAACACTGGAGTGATAGTTGCTGGAAATGGGCCTCTATACACCTATGTAGATATTGCACCAAAAACCAGACATTTGCAGCTAGAATAGTCATTTACCACATTAGCAATGTATAGAGTGTATTTCTTTAAAGTTAAGACTAGTTTAAAGTTATCTTCATTGAAAAGTACAGTGCTTTTCCTTCAAAAATAAGGACATTTCAATGTGACCCCAAACTTTTGAACGGTAGTGTAAGTAAAAAAAAAATATTTTGGTTTTGTCAAGCTAGTGATTTATATTTTTGTTGTTTGATTTTTTCCTAAAAACACCTAAAGATGTAAGCTGATTCTAGTGTCGGGAGGTGTTTGCTACGTGGCGCTTAGACGTTCTCTGTATCTAATCCCACTGTTTTTCCAATTACCCCGATCTCCCTCACAAACTGAATACCTAGTTGTGAGATCTTTACTCTAAATTACCCCGACCTTGAATTGCGAACTGAAACGGTGCTTGTTTGTTGTTTGGGCAAGCAATTTGGAAAGCAGCCACTGAAACATGCCTCTTATGAGCGACAGAGAGATTTGATTTTACGACAGTGATGTTGCGCGGCAAGCCTGAAGAGGGCGACAGAGAGCAAATATCATGAAAGTTGCGGAGTATGCCTTTAAAACGTGAAAATTATATTGTAAGAATGTGATAGAATATTGTACAAACAAAAAAGTTATATTGTTCAAACAATAAAGTTATCACATTATAACGTGACATAGCTCTACTTTTATTTCACCTGGGTTGCAGCTCTACACTTCCGTACTTAAGGCCTCGGATCCTGGTAATTAATTTGCAAACGTTGAAAGCTTTTTTTTAAGTCCCCCTAGTCCAATTTATGTAATCAATTCATTATTCACATCACCTGTTGACCTAATTAAAGTGCACCTCTTATTCATCTGTTTCTCGTTAGGTTTTTATTACCTGCTGAAGAAGTGTAAGCCCTTCTAACAGCTACAAAGGTCTGAATACAATAAAGTACTAATTTCCCATTCACATTATCACTGTTTCATCATTATTAAGATTTAAACCTTTTAACTATCTGCTGCTCAGTGTTCTCCAGTTTTGAAGCTGTTTCTCTTCCTGTGAATATTAAAGAAAGTTAGGTTCAGGGTTTCATCCTTAACCTAGGCAACACTAGAATGACCAATTACAACCCCTGTCCTCTCCTTTGTCTATGAAGGGTAGCAAAAGAGGTATACTTTATGGCTTAGTTTTCAAAGCTTTCATTTAAGGGAAGAATGCTTACACCATTTTGTTACGTCCCTCAGGCAGCTGTTCTATGCCTATAGGTATTTTTCTCCTTTCATAAGCAACCATAGCTGCTTCTTAAATTGGTATTAGGAAACCCATCCTTAGTTATTAGATTTCATTCATACTTATTTCAGGTCCTGTGTTCACCCACTAAAGAGTTACAAAACCAACAGCTCCAGATAATTCCCCAAATTAAACCTACTCTCCTGAACTCTATCATGACCTTTTCACCTCTATTGGAAACAATCAGATTCGCTGGGTTTTTCACTGAACATTAAGGGGAAAAAACATGTTAATGAGCACTCAGCTACCCCGAGGAGACGTATACCCACTTTTTTTCATTCCGGTTTAAAAAAAGGATTAAAAAACCTAGTGTAGTTGCTCGTACCTGTCCCAGCCTACGTCTCACACTTCTCAGCCAAGAGAAGCCGTCTCATCTCAAACTGCAAAACTTTATTTTTTACTGTAGTCAAAAAAGAAAAGGCTAAGAAAAAAACTGCATAGTTTGTGTTTTAGCATGACCTAACTATGCAAAACAACGATGCATCTCTTCCTCCTTTTATGAGCAGAACGCATGAAAAACCTCATTACTTGTGCAAGTACAGACACACTGCCCAGTAAATAATTTTGCCCCCCCCCCCCCCCAAGAACCTCAAGAAATATTAGGATGGACTGCATCTCGAATCCCATTGGAGGTGGGAGTAGTCACATAAATCATAATCCAGTAGCCTCATCCTAATTAATCTAGATGGAGTGTAACAGTATCTGTGTAGTACATTATATTGTGTAAGTATACTCCTTGCCTCTCTCACATACTTACCAAAATTTGCAACAATTATTGCTCATTTATCATTTTCTATCCTTCCACCAAGAGCCCTCTGCCAGATCATTCTTACCTGATTAGAGTCATCACTAAGGGAAGAGTTTTATATAATTGTTATGGTTTTTGCTTACTAGCCAGGAGTGTTACATAATCAATCACTATATTGTCAGTAATATTGTATGGCTGCGAGATAATGCAACTCCTCCTTTGCAGGAATTTCCAAAAATTTATTTCTGCTGGGTATGTGTGAGATTTACCAGCTTGTGGACGCTGCTCCATACATCATTGAATGTAGAAGTATTGGATTGGTAATATTAGGTCTAGTATTTGTGCTAGTATTTCCAAAGGTGAGCACATCTCCTCCTCCACCTCCATCCAAGCTGTTTTCTCTTTTATAGTTTGCCAATATCTCGCTATTTTAGTCATCTCAAAAGCTAAGTAATATAATCTTAAATCTGGCAGGCACAGCCCCCCCCCCCTTCTCTTTATATGCACAGTTTTCTTAATTTCAATCTTGGTCTTTTTCCTCCCAATAAAACATTTTCTATCACATCATCCAGTTGTCCAAGGTGGTACAGTAGTAGCCAACTCGAAGTTCCCATCCCTGCTGGCTGCCATTCAGCTGCCAGCAGACTCCCAGCAGAGTTCCAGCGGCTGGAGCATTGACTGGAGTGACCCCCACCAACCAGTTTTTACTGGAACGCCTCTCACTCAATGAAATACAGAACATGACCAGGAGATGGCGCTTCTCTCACAGAATACAGTACACACTGCCAGATTTAAAGTGCCGCCTCTGGCGGTGTGTGGAATTTCGCATAATTCATAGAACCAAGAGTGACATACATGTGATTAATACCTACATGTGTTTTAAGAAGTGAAATTATAACAGATCTAGCTACTGGAGATTCGCTGGCCACTGTTTTATCTGGAGTTAAATTATTGTAGCTAATACCTCCTGTCAAGTTTTTAATCACAATTTATTTACTGGGCATCGACATATAAAGAGGAAAAACTAAGCCTTTTGAAAGATGTTTGCAGTTGCAGGTATTCAGTGCATGCCTTCGACCAGGGAATTAGCATTATTATTGCTCAACCTTTTGTTTTGTACTAATGGGCCATTGGTCACCCATTGTCACACAACTCGCAAAGGCTACAGAGGCGGCCTAAAATGCAGCTGGCTGTTCAACTTTGATCATCATTTGTGTTTGTCAGACACAAACTTGCAGAAGCATTCCAATTGTGTAAGGAGGGAAATGACATCTTCTGTGAGAGCTGGACCGGAGAGAATATTATTGGGACCAAGATACATATAATAAACTCAGCAAAAAAAGAAACGTCCCTTTTTTCAGGACTGTTTATTTCAACAATAATGTTGTAAAAATCCAAATAACTTTACAGATCTTCATTGTAAAGGGTCTAAACAATGTTTTCCATGCATGTTTAATTAACCATAATCAATTAATTAACATGCACCTGTGGAATGGTCGTTAAGACCATAACAGCTTACAGAAAGTAGGCATTTAAGGTCACAGTTCTAAAAACGCAGGACACTTAAGAGACTTGTCTACTGACTGTGAAAAACACCCAAAGAAAGATGCCCAGGGTCCCTGCTCATCTGCATGAACGAGCATTAGGCAGGCTGCAGGGAGGCATGAGGACTGCTGATGTGGCTAGGGCAATAAATTGCCATGTCCGCACTGTGAGACGCCTAAGACAGCGGTACAGGGAGACAGGAAGGACAGCTGATCATCCTCGCAGTGGAAGACCACGTGTAACAATACCTGCACAGGATTGGTACATCCGAATATCACACCTGCGTGACAGGTACAGGATGGCCACAACAACTCCTCGACTCACACCAGGAACACACAATCCCTCCATCAGTGCTCAGACTGTCTGCAATAGGCTGAGAGAGGCTGGACTGAGGGCTTGTAGGCCTGTTGTAAGGCAGGTCCTTACCAGACATCACCAGCAACAATGCCGCCTATGGGCACAAACCCACCTTCTCTGGACCAGACAGGAGTGGAAAAAAGTGCTCTTCACTGATGAGTCACGGTTTTGTCTCACCAGGGGTGATGGACGGATTTGCGTTTATCGTCGAAGGAATGAGCGTTACACCGAGGCCTGTACCCTGGAGCGGGATCGATTTGGAGGTGGGGTGTCCATCATAGTCTGGGGTGGTATATCACATCACCATCGGACTGAGCTTGTTGTCATTGCAGGGAATCTCAATGCCTTGCGGAATAGGGAAGACATCCTCCTCCATCATGTGGTACCCTTTATGACACCAGCCATACTGCTCGTTCTGTGCGTGAGTTTCTGCATGACAGCAATGTCAGTGTTCTCCCATGGCCAGCGAAGAGCCCGGATCTCAATCCCATTGAGCACGTCTGGGACCTGTTGGATCGCAGGGTGAGGGCTAGGGCCATTCCCCCCAGAAATGTCCAGGAACTTGCAAGTGCCTTAGTGGAAGAGTGGGGTAACATCTCACAGCAAGAACTGACAAATCTGGTCCAGTCCATGAGGAGGAGATGCACTGCTTGTTTAGAAAGCTACAAGAGGAGGGGTTCCTTCTTATTTAATACGTATTCTACACTGCTGGTACACACACACCAAAAATTGCAAGGAAGGTCACACCTGGGTGAACCGATTAAGCACAACCGGGGTAAAAAAGACAGCTTGCGGTCACACCAGCCATGTCGATAACGCGCCACTTTGCTGCAACGTCTAAAGACACAATTTGCATGACAATGACAGCAATCGCGCTGAAACCTAATCGTGCCCTGGCCTACCTCCAGAGGTGGGCTGAGGATCCGCGAGGATCCAGGTAGAACGTAGGTGTGACCGCGCCCTAAGATGCGGTAATGCCATATCTGAGCCGAAGCCAGAGCTTTTACTGTCATTGGGCCAGAGTGAAATACAGCAATGTGACGGCACACGTCGGCTCCGCAGCCAGAGCCTTCAATACTCAGAGTTGCAACATACAATGACTTCGCTGTATGAACGGTCACGTGACTCGAGGCGCATTTGTAGTTTAAGAGCAGGCCTTAATGTTTAATGTTTAATAATAATACTTTTTAAAATAATACATTGCATTAATAAGTCCCTTTCAGACACCCAACACATAAATACAAGGAATAAATTTAAATGAAGAAAAAAAATTAAGAGGGAACCCACAGCGCAGATTTGAAAAAAAATTAATTTAATACTTTTGTTTGTTTAAGACTCCCAAAAAGAATGGTGTTGATATATTGTGTTTGTGGAGAGAGCATGCCAGAATAAGCCAGAGACTGTGGACAATATTTTGTTTATGCACAGCGATCTCTGCATCGATCTCTGCATCAAATATTATTTCATTTTCATTTTAACTTGCCCGATCAGCTTTTAGCCTTGTTCTTAAATTTTCTGACCGATAGGACACAGAGGGTTTTAGTAAATGGGTTTACTTCAAAAACCCAAGTCTCCAACACAGGTTCCCCACAAGGCTGTGTACTTTCCCCACTACTGTTCATTTTATACACGGATTGCTGCAGGTCTCTTGAAGAGGATAGTTTTCTTGTAAAATTTTCTCATGCTACTGCTCTGCTGTCACTCCTCCATGGCTCAGAGTCAGACCACAGACGTGCACTTTCTGATTTTGTAAAGTGGTGTGACGACAGCCTCCTCGACCTAAATGTTCTTAAAACTAAGGAACTCATCATCAATTTTAGAAAAAAAGGGACAAAAACCTCAGTATGTAGGATCCATGGTGAGGATGTGGAGATCGTAAATTCTTATAAATATCTGGGTACGGTTTTTGATTCTCAACTTAAGTTTGAAATGAAATCTGATTCAGTGGTCAAACGTGCCCAGCAGAGAGTCCATGTATTGCGCAAGATAAATTATTTTGGGGTTTCCAGGTTTATATTGTGTACTGTGTATTTGTCCTTTATTGAGAGCCTTCTCACATTTTCTTTCATTTGTTGGTGTGGTAACATTACTGTGAAGGACCGAAACTGTTTAAACAATATTGTGAAAGTCTGCTCCAAAATTACTGGAATCCAAATGGGCGACCTAAATTCCCTTTGGGAGAAACGTGTTCTTCAACAAGCAATAAGTCTGGTGAACCAAAATCATATTCTGGGAGATAAATATGTTTTTATGCCATCAGGTCGGCGCTACTTGCAGCCCTCCAAAAAGACAAACCGTTACGGAAGATCATTTATTCCTTCAGCAATTACGCTGTTAAATGCTGAGCTGAGGAAATAATTATGGACCGATCTGTAATTAGCACAATGCACTTTAGGAGCCACAGATATGTGCAATTCATCTCCCCTTATTTATTTATTGCATTTTGGTAATATTGGATTTTGTATTTATTATTTTTATTTTTATCATTATTCATTCTGCTCTGATGTCTTTTTATCTATCTATAAACTGTACTTGGACCCAGACCCTATCACGTTACTCCAGCTATATACTATTGCTGTGTGAATGGTTGTATGTCTAGACGGTGGACTAACTGTAGAAACTGAATTGCCCTTTGGGATTAATAAAGCTATCTGTATCTGTATCTGTAAATAAGTATCGCCTGTAGGCCTGCAATGTTTCAAAGAATTAAAAGGGACATGATTCATTGTAATACAATTTACAATCAATTGGGGATTGTGTTATTTTCCATCTTTGATCGTTTTTTTAAAGCTATAATGAAAAAATGTAAAGGCCGTTGTTAGCAGGGCTCCTTAAGGTGCGGCAGGAAATTAATGAGGAGTGTGAAAATGAAGCAGGACATCACACAAAAGTTCACTTTCTGATGGGGGGCTCAACCACTCCACTACTCCATCAGGTAGTGAGTGCATTCACAAAAAGGAACAGCATGTGAAGAGTGTTTGTGTGATGAGCTTTTGCTGTCAGTTTATTTATTATGACGCAACCTCTTTTAATCAGTCAGTACAGTAATCAGAAACACCTGTGGACCCCAACTAACAGCCATCCTTCATTTTGAAAGTTTACAATTTACGCCACTGACCACTTGATGCAGACGCACAGTCATTTTCAATTTTACGCACAGAGTTTAGGAAACTGAATCAATCAAAAAGATTCTTATGAGAGCATCAGAGCATCATCATCTCAGACCTGGACACCATACTCAATGCAACGCTATTTCCTCCCGCTGAGGCAATAAGGAGAGTCCCCGTTGAGAAAGAAGAGGTGCTTGTTATTCCAGTCTGCTGTGTGCGAACGGAGCGGATTCAGCCTCCTTTACGCACAAGCAGGTGCACAATTCACATCCATAGACCATGAGAAAGTTGTGAGACTCCAGGTACATGTTTTCATCTGCTCCATGTGTGATGGCACGATGGAGATTCATTATTCAGATTGTTCGGGCTGAATATTAACTAAAATGAATGAAGAATTAAATAATATTAAATGTGTTTCAGATTTTTTCAAAGTTTAAAAAATTGTCAAAGAAAGAAAATAAGGGGATCCCTGATTTTATGTAAATTATAGTAGAAGTAATTATTTCTCTTTTATTGCTTTTGGAATATTCCACCCGCCCCATTGCAGGACTCTGAACTGTTAGTTAAAGTTTCCCCGCACAGAACGGCAAGGGTTGTAAAGGGAACGCATTTTATTATTGCACATATAGCCTATGTAGCCAACGGCTGAATAATTATAGGCTATATGAATAATCAATAATTGTCCCCAGCAGTTTTAAAAACGAACTGACGCCCTTGAGCTTATGGCTTTCAACTTTCATTGATTGACTAAAGATACGATTTTATACACTGTGCATGTTGTAATAAATCCTGAAACGGATAAATAATTATGGGCTGTATGAATAAATTAAGAACAATTGTCCCCAGCAGTTTCAAAAACAAACTGACGCCCTTGTGACGATTTCTTGAGGACATACCGCAATCACTGCCCCTCCCCGCTGAGAAACAAATTTCCACCCCTCAGTTCCCTGAAAGACAATGCACCCCCCTGGGACCATTCAAGGTCACCAGGAGATATCCTTCCACATGAAGCGGACACGTAAGAAAGCAGGAAACCCCCCCAGCAGTAGTTCTCATCATACATGACAGATCAATTAATAATAATGAATATTTTTGTAGCCAGAACACTAGCGTTATCAGCTGCCCCAAGAAAACAGTGAGAGAAATATCAGAAAAAATCCAAACAATTTTAGAACAACACCCTAAGTAGGAAAATCTTGTTATCCACACAGGTGCAAATGATTTAGCCAAAAAACAATCAGAAATTCTCAAAACAGACTTCACTGATCTGCTACAGAGACTTGATGAACTTAACATAAACATATTTATCAGCAAACCAGTCCCTGAAGGAGATGATGAAAGGTACAGTAGACTTTGTATGCTCCATAAATGGTTGAAGAGAAAATCTGTTGAAAAATCAATCCCATTTATTGATAACTTTAAAATATTTGGATGTGCCAAACACTTGTTCAAGGCAAACAAGCGTTATCTTAACAGAGCTGGACTGAGACTGTTGACCTCAAATATTTTTTGTCATCTCGATGAAGCACCCGAGAGCTGACCTCGAAGCACGGCCTGTGGATAATATTAGAGAATAAACATTGACATCACCAGCCCAGACAGCTGCACGGACTGACAGAGAACAAACATCTCGAGCAGCGAGTAAAGAAACTTGGACTAAATCAGGCCTCTGGGACTATTCCGCACATGCCCCAACTGGTAAGTACGAACATCTGATATAGAAGGAAACCAGACAGTAATTCTACTCCCACCGTCTCCCAGAAGTTGTCTGGCCACCCCGAAAAAAATCATTCAAGTCATTATAAGCAAGAGAAAAAAAAAAAAAAAAACTAAAGCCAAATGCTCTTATAATAAAACAAATCTCAAATTGATCACCTGTCAGAAGGTTCAGCTACCGATTGTCAAACCACTAAAGTTAGCTTTATTAAGGTCTTTATCAGGAAAGTCACTCCTAATCAATGAATTCATCACTGGACATGAAATACATGCCCTTTTTATCAGAAACCTGGCTAGATGTAAATAATGAAACATCTGTATTGATAGAATCTACTCCTCCAAACTACAATTTCTTAAGCGAGAACAGGAAAAACAGACGAGGTGGGGGCGTACCAACAATTTTTTATTACTCATCCAACTTTAAATAGGTATCCCTTTTAACCAAAAGCTGAGAGACGATGTAAAGAAACTCATCGATGGGATGACGCAACCCTGTGCTTGCTACCAGCTATTGTCCCATATCTCTCATTAATGTTGATCTTAAAATTATCTGCCAAGCCCTCGCAAAAAGGTAACCCCTCTTATAATACATCCTGACCAAACGGAATTTATTAAAGGGAGACATTCATCCACAAATTCACGTAAATTAATAAATTTAATAGATTATTCTTACTGTAAAAACATTGAAACTAATATATTATCTTTAGATGCAGAAAAAGCATTTGATAGAGTTAACTGGAAATTCTTATTTGCAATCTTGCATAAATTTGGCTTTGGAAATTCTTTTATAAACTGGTTGAAAATATTATACAGTTCACCAACAGCATGTATCAGGACTAATAACCAAATATCGTTTAGGTTTTATCTTCAGAGAGCTACCAGGTATGGATGTCTCTCCCTTAACAAAGCTAAACTACATCCCACTTTTAAAAAGAAGTGGAAGATGATCTTGCTAGATGGATATCCCTACCCATTTCACTTCTGGGAAGGGTTGCATCAATAAAAATGATGGTTTTGCCTAGTATCAATAACTTATTCTCAATGATCCCAAGCAAACCATCACTATATTGGTTTAGATCTCTGGAGTCTTCCATCTCTAAATTTCTTTGGAAAGATAAACCCCTTACGTATTGGCTTAAAAACCCTGCAGAAGACCAAAGATAAAGGAGGTCTACATCTACCAAACTTCCATCATTATTTCTTAGCCCCTAGGCTCCAATACATCTCAAGATGGTTAAAGCATAGCTACCTAGATGAGTCCTGGGTAGATGTAGAACAGACATTACGCAATAAGATAAAGAAAATTCACTTACCATTTATTAGCTCAAATATAAAATGACACAAATGCTTTAAAAGCATAAATATCAGCACCTCACTGACAGCATGGTGGGAGTTTCTAAAAATGAAAGAGTCCACACTAGTCCTATGCAGATGTACACCCATCTGGAATAACCCCGACATCTTGCAAAAAAAAAAGTGTATGATCAATTTTCCAGATTGGAGGTGTAAAGGAATCAAGGAATTGGACATGCATACATGTCCAAACCAAGACCTCCTCTGGGACAATCAGATCACAATCTTGTTTTTCTCTGTTCAGAATATAAACCACTTGTTCAAGACAACCTGTTACAAAGAAAACTGTGAGAAAATGGTCACAGGAAGCGAGTGTTGTAGTCCTTGAGTCCGGTCTTGGTCTCGAGACCACTTTTTCGTGGTCTTGGTCTTGTCTCGGAATCAACTTCATTTGGTCTCGGTCTTGTCTTGGTCTCGGCCATAGTGTTCTCGAGGGAATTTGTGCATAAACGAAGCCACTCATGCTCTGCTCCCCACAAAATCTTACCATAATGCAGCACTACTATGTATCACGCCCTTCTTAAAATGCACCCAATAAGACGTATCGATTTTAAAAACATGTGACATTGTTTTCTTAACCGCTCTATCCCCACGTACCACGAGTCCACACACACACACACACAGACAGTAGCTTCACGTACAGTCAGGAAGAGTCAGAGATGTCAGCTAATTCTGCCGTCGTGAAATTTGGCTATATAGAAACAATGAGTTTGTGTGCCAGGTGACGCATTCCGCTAAATGTCGGTTTTGCGATATAACAGAGACTGCTGTGACTATGTCAACTTTTATCATGCACCTGGAGAGGAACACAAGGAGAGGTAAGTTAGACTAAGACTCAGGACTAGCCATTTTCTTTTCTTTAAACTCTGCGGACAAAAATATCATCAAACCCATCACTACCATAATTTCATGTAATTTAGCACTATTATTGTAAAAATTTTGTGCATGCACGCTACGGTTTGTTTTAGGACAATATTTCAGTTGTTTGCTTAGGTCCTTCAAGGTTTGCAGCAAGATGCTGCAGATCTTCTACAAGTCTGTTGTGGAGAGTGTAATCTCTTCAGCCATCATCTGTTGGAGTAGCAGCATCAGAGTCAGGGATTTACAAAGGCTAAACAACCTGATAAAGAAGGCTGATTCTGTTCTTGGCACTACTGTGGAAACACTGGAGATGATAATGCAAAGAAGGATTCTTCATAAAATCAAAAAAATTATGGACAACCCTGAGCATCCTCTTCATGAGACTGTCATACAACAACAGAGTGTCTTCAGTCGGAAGCTTCTTCAGTTTCGCTGCAATATAGACAGCTACAGTAAATCCTTCCTGCCCACAGCCATCATCATCTACAAAAACTCCTTAAACAATAAATTATATGAGCGACAACAACACTTAATTTCCCTCTGGGATCAATAAAGTATTTTTGAATTGAATTTGAATTGAATTTAATTTAAATGAATACCTGGAATATATATTTGAAGGAACAGACTTTATCATGTTTAATACATTAATTACACAATATGGGATTGACAAAAAATTATTTTTAGAATATCAACACATTAAATCTATTATAAAATGTAAATTTAGGCTCAATACAGTTGAGTTGCAAGGGTCAGCAAGAGTTTTAGATTTTTTCGATCTCAACTCCCCCAAATTGTTGTCTAAAATATATAGGACATTATCTACATTAGATGAATCAATAGCCCTTCCTATTTCAAAATTAGAAGTGGATCTATCAGTCAGCTTGGTCTCAGATATGTTTAAGAACCTTTAAAATAACATAAAATCCCAATTTACAATTAATACAATACAAAATCCTTAATAGAGTACCCTATACAGGTCAACGGATGTTCAGGATGGGTTTTACATGGTCTAATACCTGCTTACATCGCACAAGCAAAATGAACCTCCCTACCAGGTCCATTCATTCCAGTCTACTCAACCTCCCTAGAATTAGAACCAAACATGCAGAAGCAGCTTTCAGTTTTTATGCTCTTCTAATCTGGAACGAACTTTCAGACAACTGCAAAGCTGCTGAAACACTGAGTTCTTTTAAATCATGGCTAAAACCCCCTCTGTTTAGAGCTGCCTTTGAGTAATGTTTTCATGGATCATATGTTTTGTGTGTGGTTCTTGCTTTATTGCTGTTTTTACATTATATGCTTTGTCTGTAAATAAATTTTTTTTTCCTAAGGTTGTTAAAATGAAAAATAAAATAAATGGTGAAAAAATACGTATATATATATATATATATATATATATATATATATATATATATATATATATATATATATATATATATATATATATATATATAGTATCAGAGACAGCAAGGGGGCATACAGGAAGAAGCTGGTGAACAATCTGCAACTTTTACACCTTAATATAATATTTTTTTCATTTTTGTTCATTTTTAGAGTTATCACCACCTTACAGGGGTCCTTGGCTGTTCTCTGCACTATGAGCTGAAAGGATGAGCTGAGGGTGAGCTGCTGCTGAGATCTCGCGAGAGCTGTGCGTAAGTAACATGGCGGTAAACTGGTAAAACAAACAAACTCGGGTTAAAACAAACCATAACATTTGAGCCAAATATAGCAAACGTTTAATAATAATAACCATTATTTTGTATTTGTCCGTAAACAAACTGGACGAGGAAACCTTGCACAGCCTGGAAAGCTACTTGGAGGAGTGCTTTGACAACATTGTTATGGGCAAGCCACAGAAATCCACCTCTGCTGTGCCGACAAGCACACCATCACAAAAACGCACTCGTTCTGAGGCCAGCACCTCCACCATCTCTCCAGAGAAAAGCTACAGCGATGTCCTGGACTCAATAGATAAGAAGCTAACCAGCCTAGACGCCCGTCTGGGCCTGGTTGAGGTTCTCCATAAAGAATTTCAAGCTCTAAGGGAATTTCTAGAGTTCAGCCAACAACAGGTAGCATCGCTCGCTGCAGAAAACCAAACGCTTTGGGAGAGTGTAAAGAAACTCACCGAGGGGATGACGCAGCTGTCCGGAGAAAGGAAGAGGATGAAAGAAACTATCTTGGATATACAGGCCAGGGGAATGCGGGACAATCTTGTTTTTTCCGGGATCCCAGAACCGGGTTAAGGACGACGCTGAATCCACCGTCCGAGGCTCGGAGGTAAGAAGCCCAACAACAGCCGGCCGCGACCAATTGTTGCTAAGTTCGAGCATTACAAGCAAAACGAGCAGGTCAGAGGCCAGGGCAGAGAACTGCGGGGAACGAATTACAGCGTTAATGATCAATATCCGAAGGAAATCCTGGATAGAAGGCGCGTTTTGTTCCCAATCAGGAAGAAATATATCAGTGAAGGCACCAGAGCTACAGTAGCGGTAGATAAACTGTATGTTAATGGGCAGCTGTTCAGGGACCCCCAGCTTACTCCTTTGCTTTATTAGTCATGTAACACTGGTCAGATAAGAGTTGTTTTATCAGTCAACTATAATCTAATGTTAGCACAGCTCTGTAAAGTTGTTTACATCACTCAATGTGGGCGGGGCCAGGGCTAAGCACTGGGTTACTGGCTCTTTTTTCTTTTCTCATCTTCACATGTCTATCACCAAATGTCTTTGTCACTCATTTTTCCTTCTTTTATCACTCCCACACACACAGAATTTTTTCATAACATAACTATTTCTTTCTCTCTCACCCTCACCCTTCACACCTTCACAACTTTCTTCTATTTCTCTCTTTCTTAGATCTCGGCTTTTGGATTTTCAATCAGGCAACCCCAAGCACAAACTACTAATACACTTGTGTTTATCAGTTTCTATGGTGAAATGGACTTTACAACTTTTATCTCAAAACTATGACTACTCTAAGGTTTGTCACGTGGAATATTCATGGAGCTGGCACCAGAGAGAAAAGAGTTAAGATTCTTAACCAGCTTAAAAGATTGAAGGCAGATGTCGTCTTATTACAAGAAACCCATACATCTACCTAAGCTGCAGATGATCTTAATCCCCTGAGTTTTCTAATGTGTTTTCTGCATGCTATAACTCCAGACAAAGGGGAGTAGCAATATTAATAAATAAAAATGTTAATTTTACAGTAAAAGATACAATTACAGATCCAGAGGGTAGAACCAGAAGTTCTTAAACAGAAACTGATTAGTCAATCACTTCATCTGGATGGCATAAATTGGCCCCCAGTAATAACGTAAAGAGCCTCTGCGTTATTTTTGACCAAGACTTGACATTTAAATCCCATATTAAACAGGTTTCTAGGATTTCTTTCTTTCACCTCCGGAATATTGCTAAAATTAGAAACATCCTGTCCAGGAGTGATGCTGAGAAACTAGTCCATGCATTTGTTACCTCAAGGCTGGACTACTGTAATTCTTTACTATCAGGAAGTCCACAAAATGCCATTAAAAGCCTTTGGTTGATCCAAAATGCGGCAGCAAGAGTTCTGATGAATATTAAAAAGAGAGATCACATTTCTCCTGTTTTAGCTTCCCTTCATTGGCTCCCTGTTAAATCCAGAATAGAATTTAAGATCCTTCTTCTTACATACAAAGCCCTTAATAATCAAGCTCCATCATACATCAGAGATCTAATTGTTCCATATGTTCCTAAAAGAGCACTTCGCTCTCAGACTGCAGGTTTACTTGTAGTTCCTAGGATCTCTAAAAGTAGAATGGGAGGCAGATCTTTTAGTTATCAGGCTCCTCTCCTGTGGAACCAGCTCCCAGCTTTAGTCCGTGAGGCAGACACTCTGTTTACTTTTAAGGCCAGGCTTAAAACTTTCCTTTTTGAGAAAGCTTATAGTTAGAGTGGCTTAGGTCATCCTGAGCTATCTCTGTAGTTATGCTGCTATAGCCTTAGACTGCTGGAGGACAGACTTACCAATTTTCTTCACTCTGCTACTTCCTTTTCTCCTACGACTCTCCAGTTGTATTACAGTACATTCTGTTATTTCGACTGTTAACTTTGTTTTCTCTCAGTGTTTTTCTCCCCATCGAAGATATACCTGGTCTGGTATCCTGCTTGGCTGCAATGCCCTGTTGGACGGGGGGCATCGACTGGGATGATCCTCTCAGTAACTGAACATCCACTGTGTCCTGTTATTAACTTTTTACTTTCTATAACATAGAAAGTTCTCTTATATCAGATCTTCTGTTCCTTCTGTGTTTCTGCTCTGTCTTCTCAAACCCCCAGACGGTCGTGGCAGATGGCCGCTCCTACTGAGCCTGGTTCTGTTGGAGGTTTCTTCCTGTTAAAGGGGAGTTTTTCCTCTCCACTGTCGCTACATGCTTGCTCAGTATGAGGGATTGCTGAAGGATTGCTGTGGTTGGAAATCTGCCCAACCTCACGCCAATGACTGACGCAATCTGCTGGGATTCCTTAAATAGGAAACTTTTTAACTGATTGGAATGTTTGTATAATTGTATTGAAATGACTTCTTGTTAAGTGCCTTGAGATGACATCTGTTGTGAATTGGCGCTATATAAATAAACTGAATTGAAAATAAACTGAATTGAATTTATTATAGTAAAACTATCTACACATAACCAAAAGTTATGTATTGTCAGTATATATGGTCCAAATGTTGATGACCCCTCATTATTTCATTCCTTCTTCTCTGTGCTCCTTGAACACATGGATTGCTCACTTCTTCTTGGGGGCGACCTCAACTTTGGTTTAAATGAAGAAATAGACAGGCTCAGCACAGCAGGGACTCAGTGCAGCTGGAAATCTATAGATATAGTCAAACAGTACATGAGCGATTACGGACTTTGTGATGCACGGCGATCTCTTCACCTCAATGACAAAAAATATACTTTCTTCTCAAATGTCCACCATTCATATTCTTGACTGGATTATTTGTTAGTCAGCAGCTCACTGTTGACTGACATTTCAGACACTGAGATACACCCTATAGCTGTTAGCGATCACGCTCCTGTTTCTCTGACTTTAGTAAATAAAACAGAAACACCTCAAAGCAAAAATTGGAGATTTAATATATCCTTACTTAAGGATAAAGAATTTATTAAATATTTCAAAAAAGAGTGGGCCTCATATTTGGAATATAGCGACCTCCCTGGTACGTCGCCATCCATTCTTTGGGAGGCAGGAAAAGCTGTGATTAGAGGTAAAATAATCTCATTCTCATCAAATAAAAAGAAAATGGAAAAAAACGTATTCAGGAATTAGAAGAAACTATTAATTCATTAGAAGCTTCTCTAGATGAGGAGAGACTAGGCAAAATCCGTAAAGCAAAGCTAGAATTAAATCAAATCATTAATAAACAGACCCAGTTCTTAATTCAAAGATTTAGGATAGAAAACTTTGAACAAGGTAATAAATCAGGTAGATTTTTGGCTAACCAGCTTAAAATTAATAAAGTAAAAACAACTTTATCTGCTATTAAAGATCAGACTGGGAATACAGTATATGATCCTGGAAGAATAAACAACACATTTAAAGAATTTTACAAGGCTTTATACTCACCAGAGATAAATCCATCGGATCATGAAATTGAACAATTTTTTGATAAGATAACACTACCTAAATTATCTGAAAGTCAAGCGATGGCCCTGGATTCACCACTAACAGCGGCTGAACTCCAGGAGGCCCTCCAAGGCATGCCCAATAACAAGGCTCCAGGCCCAGATGGATTTCCAGCAGAGTTCTATAAAGAATTCAGGAATATTCTGGCACCAACATTCCACAGAATGCTGCAGGAAACCAAGGAAAATGGCCGACTCCCACCAAATATGAATTCTGCCTACATTAGTCTTCTACTAAAATCAGGTAAAGACCCTTTGTTTCCTACCAGCTATCGTCCCATATCCCTCATTAATGTTGATCTTTAAAAAAATCTGCAAAGCCCTCGCAAAAAGGATAGAGAAAGTAACCCCTCTTATAATACATCCTGATCAAACTGGTTTTATTAAAGGGAGACATTCATCCACAAATTCACATATATTAATAGATCTAATAGATTTTTCTTACTGTAAAAACATTAAAACTAATATATTATCTTTAGATGCAGAAAAAGCATTTGATAGAGTTAACTGGAAATTCTTATTTGTAACCTTACATAAATTTGGCTTTGGAAATTCTTTTATAAACTGGTTGAAAATATTATACAGTTCACCGACAGCATGTATCAGGACAAATAACCAAACATCATCTAGGTTTTATCTTCAGAGAGGTACCAGGCAGGGATGTCCTCTCTCTCCCTCCCTGTTCACTATTTTTATTGAACCACTAGCTGCAGCAATCAGGCAAACTCACAATATTAAACGCATAAAATGCAATAACATAAATCATAAAATCAGTCTTTATGCAGATGATGTATTACTTTTTCTCCAGCATTCACAAACCTCTTTCTCTCAGGTAATCGGGTTGATAAACTCTTACTCAAATGTTTCAGATTATTCTATAAATTGGTTAAAATCTACAGTTCTTCCAATCAATTGTTCCGTCCAGAATCCAACTAATACACAACTGCAGTCAGGGAATATTACCTATTTAGGTATCAATGTCTCACCAAGACTGGCAGATTTAATAACGCTAAACTTCATCCCACTTTTAAAAAAAGTGGAAGATGATCTTGCTAGATGGAAATCTCTACCCATATCACTTATGGGAAGGGTTGCTTCAATAAAAAGGATGGTTTTGCCCAGAATCAACTACTTATTCTCAATGATCCCAAGTAAACCATTACTAGACTGGTTTAGATCTCTGGACTCCTCTATCTCTAAATTTCTTTGGAAAGATAAACCCCCACGTATCAGCTTAAAAACACTGCAGAAGACCAAAGAAAAAGGAGGTCTAGATCTACCAAACTTCCATCGTTATTTCTTAGCCAACAGGCCCCAATACATATCAAGATGGTTAAAACATAGCTACCTAGACGAGTCCTGGATAGACGTAGAACAGACACTATGTAATAAGATAAAACTTTCAGACCTACCATTTATTAGCTCAAATATAAAACAATATGAATGCTTTAAAAGCATAAATATCAGCTCCTCTCTGACAGCATGGTGGGAGTTTCTAAAAATGACAGAGTCCACAATAATCCCATGCAGATGCACACCCATCTGGAATAACCCTGACATCTTGCAAAAAAAAATGTATGATAAGTTTCCCAGTCTGGAGGTGCAATGGAATTGAATACCTGGAACATATATTTGAAGGAACAGACTTTATCCCATTTAATACATTAATTACACAATATGGAATTGATAAAAATAAATTCTTAGAATATCAACAAATTAAATCTATTATTAAAGGTAAATTTAGGCTCAATACAGCTGAATTACAAATTCCAGCAAGAGTTTTAGATTTTCTTAATCTCAACCCCCCCAAATTGCTGTCTAAAATATACAAAACTTTATCTACATTAGATGAATCAATAGCCATCCCTATTTCAAAATGGGAGATGGATTTATCAGCCAGCTTTGACCAAAACGTCTGGTCTCAGATATGTTTAAGAACCTTTAAAATAACAAAAAATCCTCATTTGCAATTCATACAATACAAAATCTTTCATAGAGTACACTATACAGGTCAACGAATGTTTAGGATGGGTTTTACATCGTCTAATACCTGCTTACAATGCACAAGCAATATACCAGATACTTATGTTCATGCACTTTGGTTCTGTCCACCTGTTAAGAAATTTTGGTGCCAGATATGTGAGGACTTATCAAAGTGTCTGAAATGTAACATCCCACCATCTCCCTCAATTTGCCTGTTAGGAAATTTAAATGATGTCACCATGGACACAAAGTCAGTTCTAATGGTTCACATTCCCTTATGCATCACTAAGAAAACTATCCTCCTGAACTGGAAAAATAAAAAAGCTCTTAATATTAATCAGTATAGAAATCTCTTGTTGGACCATATTGGTCTTGAGACGGCCTCTGGCTCCATATCTGATCAATCTCTCTGGGCTCCTTTGATCGGCTCCATCACCTAGTGGGGGTGGGGGGCACTTGGTTTTGTCGTTTGGGACACTGTTGCTGATGTGGGGGTTTTGGGGTTGGACGCCTCTGGGGGGGACCCCGGGGGGTGGGATCACTGGGCGGCTGGGGCGCTGGACGTCGTGGCCGCAATCTGGGGTTGGGCTTTGGGTGGTGACTCCTGATGGCTGCATGCGCTGCCCTGGGGGGGTTGCACTGGCGGACATGGGTTACTGGCCTGGTGGCCGTGCTGCGCCTGGGTAGGGTCTGGGGTGGGCCTGGGGATTCGGGGGCGCCGCGCCCCCTAGCTGTGGTCCTAGCTGGGGGTCGGCCGGCGTGGGGTCTCTGTTGGCTGTGGGGGTCGTGGCCGGCCGGCGGCCGGCATGTGCAGCCGTCTCTCTCTTTTTCTCTGGGCCGATTGTCATCGCCAGTCCCTGTAAGGCGTCTCGCCTTGTTTGCTGGTTGGGGTGCCTGGCTGCTGGTCGGGGCGGCTGGGTGGCGTTTCTGGGCCGGATCAGTCCTTTTTTGCACTGGACTTGGCTCCTGGGTCTTGGTCTTTGTGTGGGGCGCTGGGGTTGGGCATTTGCTGGCGGGGAGGCTGCTGCTGTGTAGCGACAGGTGCTCTCCCCCTACGAGGGCACTTGGACGGGGGGGAGGGGTGTGCGGGAGGGGGGGCGAACTCAACCTGGGTGTCTAGTGTCTTTTGTGTTTTGAGAGTAGAGCGAATGTCAGGGTGGGTTTAGTTCCCCTTCTGGGATGGGGGTGGGGGGACTGCCTTGGGGTCCGTGGGGCTTTGTGGTGCTGTGGCCATGGGCCCCGGGTCGAACGTGCCATGGCCTCCCTCCCCTGGTGGATCCTGGTGAACAGCGGTGCCTATTGGGGTCAGTGGGGGAGCTGGCTCCCTGGGAAGACATTTTGTCTCCCAGTCCTTTCCTCCCCATCCCTGGACACCTCTGTCCACCCGCTCCATCACTTTACCACTCATATAGGGTCTTGGGGCATGGGCACATCATCCCGTGGTGTCCTGGGTCCCAATTTTAATATACAACTTAGACACTCCCACTTATAACATTTTCACACGACACATATGTAGGGACTTTGGGGTGGGCACACTTTTCGGCATCCAGAGGGGGAGCGGTACAATCAGCTTCACCTCTGGTGCCGGTGCCCACTGTTAAACCACATATAGACACTGAGGGCTCGGGGTGGGGGTTGAGGGATGTGTGGCTGCCTTCCCCACATCCCACCCCTCTGTTTTAAATGCACATTATAACAACACGCATCAACACCATACTCGAGCGGGAGGATGGAGGCTAGGGGTCTTTTCACACCCCTGTTCGCTACGGGCCATCAGGGGTTGGGGTCTGGAGGAGGACAGGCGGTCTGGTCGGGGTCCTGGGCTGTCGGGCTGCTTTGCCACTGTGGGGCCCTTGGCGGTCTGCTTGTCTCCATCCTAGAAGGGAGGGGGTCCACCTCCCGGGTCCGGGGGCTGGTGGCTCTACTGGGACATCGGTACCTGGACCTGGGAGCATCATTTTTTTGGGTGTCTTGGTGAGTCAGTGAGAACGTATGGGTTTAAGAGGGAGGGAACGTATGACTGTGTCTGTATGTCTTTGTCTACCTGTCAGGTTGGATCTTGGTCTGCCCCCTCGCCTGGCGCACCTCAGGCCTTACACTTAATGGGGGGCCTATTTCCCCTCCGTCACTCCCCGCTGGTGACGGGGGCCCCTGCCTGCTGGTGCATCGGTGGTCAATCAAGTTCGGCCCTGGTGCGTGCCTGGCTGGGCCTGGGGGGGGCGGTGTGTCGGTCGGCCGATGCGCTGGGCCGATATCTTCCTTTGGTTGGTTGGGGCACCTCTTTTAGAGGTGCCAGGTTTGGGATTGTTGGGTGGTGCCTGCTCGGTGGCTCGGCGGGATGCGGATCCGGCGTCTCTGCTCGTTTGATCACCTGTTCTGTGCGCACCGTGCGTGGCCGGGATGCCTGGTCTCAGCGCCCTGCGTTGCGCGGGATCAGGACCCGGGAGCTGGTACAACTTGGCATCCAGATGCTGGCTGAGCCCGGCCTGGGGATGCTGTCCGTCCGCTGCAGCTGTCGGTGGGGCGCTGGGATGTTGGCGGTGGGGATTGGCCTAGGGTGGAGGCGGCGCGTGGCAGCCGGCGGCGGCCCCTGCAGTGCCGGGGGCCCCTCGTCGGCCGGTCCCTTGTCGGGTCCCTGCTGGGGGTAGGGGTGCCTCTGCAGCGACGAGCCCGTGGGCTCGTCACTGCTGCCCCCCGGGCCCCTGCATAGTGGCCGCTGGATGTTCCCCTGGGGTTCTCCTTTGCTCCTCTCCTTTGCTCCCCCGCCCGGGTCCGCCTGGGGCTCTGGCGGTCCTTTGGACGTCTTTGCTCCGATCTCCTTCATGTCTGCATCGATTCCTGGGAGACGGATTGATGTCTGCTCACACCAACTATCGAACACTCTTATGGAGAAACTTTATATGCACCAGCATGCTAACACACACACATAGATGTGGGGTCTCTGGTGTTTAAGGAAATATTCTTGGGCTGAGGTTATCATTACTAGAGCTTGATAAATCGGTACCATGAGATTTTCTGTAACATTTTTGTCGTATTTTTATATCTATTTTTGTGTGATGTGGTTGTGTAATTCTTAGTTCACAATGTTTGGTTGGTTTTCTCGATGTTCCTTTTTCGTGTTTTGTTTTGTTTTTCCCCCTCTCTCTGCCGTCCTGTGGGTATGGAGGCAGACTTCAATGTCTTCCTGTGTTTTCTTTGTTCCCATTCCTCTCTTGTATTTTCAACTCACCCTCTCTCTTGACTTTTTGTTTCCTACCTCTCTTCTTCATCTTCTTTCTTTCTTCACCTTAATTTTCTGTCTCCGTGCCCATAACATCAGGAAATAAAAACCCCAACAATTCATAATAAAGATTTTTCACACATATATCAAGTGGAGTACTATAGCAAAAGCTGTACTGCTCCGCTTGTGAAAGTAAATCTGTTGGGCTTCTACTTGGTACTCAGACACCAATTCTGAGCTCCACACTGCCAAACAGGACACGTAAAAAAAAAAAAAAAAGAACTAGTCATATGGCCTCGCTGTTTAGAGACTTTAGAGATGGCTGATCCACCAAGAAATCCCATATCAGAAGAAGCTAGAAAAAGAGAACGTGATAGAGAGAGAGCAAAGACCAGAGTAAATATTGGGCCGGCTTTTCCTCGTTGGAGAGTGCTTTTGGAACGAACGTCGTGTACTACGGACGCTGAGTTAGCCATGGGGCTAATGGATAGGTAAGTAATCAGGGATTTCACTGGGCTTATAGTGTTTGTTGTTATACAGTCCTGAGAAAGCTATTTATTCAATGCGTGGAGGTGGATGAACATAGTTTGCATGGTACGGCTTACAGTAGTAATGTGAATTACACAACCGAGTCGATCTCCATTAGCCATCTAGAGGCTAATGTGATGCTAACGTGTAAGACTCGGTTCTGTAGATAAAGCTGCAAACTCCAGCGTAGTCGCTGTATTTCAGTATATAAGTAAAACTTTTTTCTTTTGGTTTTGTCAAGCTACTGTAGTGATTTATATTTTTGTCTTTTGATTTTTTCCTAAAAACATCTAAAGATGTAGGCTGATTCTAGTATCGGGAGGTGTTTGCTACGTGGCGCTTAGACGTTCTCTGTATCTAATCCCACTGTTTTTCCAATTACCCCGACCTCCCCCACAAACTGAATACCTAGCTGTGAGATCTTTACTATAAATTACCCCGACCTTGAATTGCGAACTGAAACGGTGCTTGTTTGTTTGGGCAAGCGATTTGGAAAGCAGCCACTGAAACATGCCTCTTATGAGCGACGGAGAGATATGATTTTACGACAGAGATGTTGCGCGGCAAGCCTGAAGAGGGCGACAGAGAGCAAATATCATGAAAGTTGCAGAGTATGCCTTTAAGGAAAGGAAGGATTGGATAGATGGAAGTCTGGACAGAGCCAATGAACTGAACACATTCTTCAACAGGTTAAGTTCAGGAACTAGCTCAGCATCCCCCTCTCCAGTTCCTAGCCAAACAGACATCCCACTCAACAGCTTTCCTGTCACACCTCGGATGTTTTATCCTTCACCTCAGCCATGGACTCTTCTGATTCCACAAGTTTGACTTCAACCAAGTCAGGAAATGCTGCTACCCCCTTTGCCTCCCCCTCCCACTTGTCTGTCTCCAAAAATCAGGAGAAGAGGCAGCTGGAGAAATTGAACTGGAACAAGGCTGCAAGTCCACATGGTGTCAGCCCCAGAGTCCTGAAGGCCTGTGCAGAGCAGCTCTGGGGGATTCTGCAGCACCTCTTCAACCTTAGCCTAACTCAGGAGAAGGTTCCAGTGTTGTGGATGACATCCTGCCTTGTTCCAGTACCAAAGAGAACACACCCATCAGTCATCAGTGACTATAGACCTGTTGCCCTGACATCCCACATCATGAAGGTCCTGGAGAGACTCCTGTTGGCACCCCTGAGTAAGCAAACAAGAACATATCAGGACCTGCTGCAGTTTGCTTATCGCTGTGGAGTTGGGGTTGAAGGTCCAATCATCCACCTGCTTCAACCAACCCACTGTCATCTAGACAAAGCAGCCAGCACTGTGAGGACCATGTTCTTTGATTTCTCCAGTGCATTTAACACAATTCAGCCTTATTTGCTTTGTCAGAAACTTCTGAAGGCACAGGTGGAGCCCTCAACAATCGCCCGGATTAATGACTACCTGACAAACAGACCACAGTTTGTGTGACTGAAGAATTGTGTGTCAAACCAGGTGGTCAGCAGCACAGGAGCACCACAGGGAACCGTACTCTCACCATTCCTTTTCACTCTGTATACCTCAGACTTCCAGTACAAATCCAAGACCTGTCATCTGTAGAAATACTCAGATGACTTTGCAATTGTTGCATGTATCAGAGAAGGACAGGAAGCTGAATACAGAGAGCTGGTGGACCGCTTTGGGACATGCTGTGGAAACAATCGTCTTACCTTGAATGTGAACAAAACAAAGGAGATGATTGTAGATTTCAGAAGAAACAGGGATAAGTCAAACACAGTTTCCATCATGGGAGAAGAAGTGGAGGTGGTTGAGGAGTATAAATACCTCGGAGTTCACCTTGACAACAGACTGGACTGGAGACATGGTCTAATACCTGCTTACAATGCACAAGCAAAATGAACCTCCCTACCAGGTCCATTCATTCCAGTCTACTCAACCTCCCTAGAATTAGAACCAAACATGGAGAAGCAGCTTTCAGTTTTTATGCTCCTCTAATCTGGAACAAACTTTCAGACAACTGCAAAGCTGCTGAAACACTGAGTTCTTTTAAATCATGGCTAAAACCCCATCTGTTTAGAGCTGCCTTCGAGTAATGTTTTCATGGATCATATGTTTTGTGTGTGGTTCTTGCTATATTGCTGTTTTTACATTATATGCTTTGTCTGTGTTTTATTGCTATTTTACTTCATCCCCTAATCATGTAAAGCACCTTGAATTACCTTGTTGTCGAAAGTGTGTTATACAAATAAAACTGCCCTGCCTTTTCTTGCCTTCAATTACCCAGGCTATTGAAATCCTGCAGTCTGCCTTTTCAGTTGTTCAGTCCTGTTTACATTTAATGAAATTGCTGCTAACTGCTGAGAAAACTAAAGTCGTGGTATTCTCAATTTCAGGTGAGTTACCTGAAAATTTCTCATCATTATAACTGCTCAAGGTAAATCCATAGTGGCAGTTTCAAGCTATAAGAATCTTGGATTTCTGTTAGATCAGGTATTGTCAGGCACATATTGAACATTTGGTCTGTAAATTGAGGGTGAAGCTTGGATTTTATTACAGAAACAAATCCTGCTTTACCTTAGAGCTCCTAAACTTCTGGTATCTGCAACCTTTTTACCTTTGTTGGATTATGATAATGTTTTGTATATGAATGCCTCTACAAAATGCCTTCAGTGTCTAAATTCTGCATATGGTTGCGCTTTGAGATTTGTAATAGGCTGTAGTCGTCTCACACATCACTGAACTGTACGCCAGAGCAGAGCTGCCTTCATTGAGTATACATAGGTACTCTCATTGGAGGTCTCTGATCTAAAAGACTCTTCTTGGCCTTGTGCCAATTTATTTAAGCTCTCTCTTACACAGAACAAGAAGTCATTGTGCTCTTGTTCTTGAGATATTTATCTTTCTTACACATGTTCATACAATATGTTTTGTTTTCTAAGTCATTCTATTTGTTTTTGGTCTGCAAGAGGGTGACCTTTCCTTGCTGGCCAGTCTTGACCAGAAATGTCCTCAAAACAGAAATAAGTGAAGAGGGAAAACATGGCAACATTGGTAGTTTTTTACACACTAATTAAAGGGGAACTATACTGAGATCGAATGTTCTGTAGTGTTTGAGGGTTAATAAAACTGTACTCATATGCACAATGTATGTAAGTGGATTTATTCTACCTCCATCCTACAGGAGATGGACCCAGCTGTAGACAAGATGGTGGACAAACCTCCACTCTATGCTAGAACCTCAATAGTGGAAATTGTTCTTCTTTGTGGGGCAGGAAAGAAGTTCTTCTTTGTGTATATTTTGCTTTGCGGGAGATGACCGAGACATGGTGGAGAGAAGGCATGTTAGAGAAAGAGTGTTGTAATAATTCTCTATATAACAAGTGTAATTGGATTAGAAGTGGCAGGAGTTGCTGTTTGTAATTTCTACGCTTCTGCGCTGAGTTCTTCAATCTGATATAAAAGTCCATACTAACGTTTGTTTAGTTGAAGAAGGTGTCCTTTTTAACCAGAAACTGCGCAACAGTATTTCTTCTTTAAAGTATCATTCAACGTATTGGTCAATTACATGTTTCTAATAACAGATAAGGACAATGAAACATCATTTGGTAACACTTTATAATAATGTTTTGCGTGTTTGCAAGGTATTAGATAATGATGTGTAAATAATTTATAAAGGCTTGTGATGACATTTACAAATAGATTTATAAGGCTTTCGTATGTCATCAACAGATAATTTGGAAGGTATTAGATAATGATGTACCATTCATTTAAAAAGGGTTGTGATGACATTTTCAAATGCTTAAGTAATGATAAACTAAAGGTTTACAAATCCTCATTAGCACATTTGGTAATGGTTTGTAGTTCATGTATAACTTTTTAAAGTTATACATGAAAATCGTCATCAGTTATTATAAGATAATGATGCACCAGTGATTTATTAATGATTAACTAATCATGTTTAAATGATCATGAACACATTTGTTAATGGATTTTGAACATGTCATCACTAAAGTATTGGTGAAATGTAAAATAATTCCCACATTGATCAACCTTTTTCAGGTTATTTACTTTCTTGACTTATTGTTTCGAATACAAGAGGGACTCTAAAACTTTTTTTAAATAAACCATCAGTATGTCAAAGAAAGTGAATGTATGAAAATTTGGAACATTTGTGGAAAATCCATGACCTGATGTAAATGTGAACCCTTCAGCCATGTAAGACTTACCAGAAAATATCTCGCCGATGAACAGGTATTATTCCATCTGTTAGATTTCTATCTTATGATCAGACACAAGAACTGGTCAGTATCTACAAGCACTTCACCGTAAACCTCCTGATTCTCACGTGTTCCAAATTACATATTGTTAAACATTCTGCAAAACCTCATTATTTATAAATGTTTTGGAAATTATTAAATCACATTTCTACATCTACAAGTAATCTATTGTACTTTCTGCTTTCACTAATGTAAAGTGAGAACGCCTCATTACTTGTAAATGTTTTAAGAATTACTTGTAGCTTCACAAAAAGATTTATAAATTACATTTGTACTGTACATCTACAAGTGATCTATTATACTTCATGTTTCCCCTAACTTTAGATCTCAAAATATATAAAACAAAATATGGTCAATGTATGATTATAAGTTTGACTAAATAATCTCATCACAAGGCCTAGTTATTCAAATATTTAGACAAAATAGCAAAAAAAAGTGATTGGAGAATACCAACATTTATTGGACGACATTTTCAAACTTCTGTTCTGCAGAAGTATTTTACAATTTTTTTCCGACCTAAAAGAAAGTACATTAACATCACTGCACACATTTTAACTAAAAATTACATCCATTTATACTTTTTAACTGAACATTTTCTCCAAAATCTTTTCAACTAAAAATGACACATATTCAACTTCAACAGACATATTCTACATCCGTTTATTAATTAGAAGAAGCTTTCCTTGTTTTGTTTTTTAAATGTTCCATGTCTGAAATTATTTCAGGGTCAGAACTTATGACACTAAAACAATCTACATGTATATATATATATATATATATATATATATATATATATATATATATATATATATATATATATATATATATATATATATATATATATATATATATATATATATATACACATATATATATATATATATATATATACACATATATATATATATATATATATATATATATATCTACATATATATATATATATATATATCTACATATATATATATATCTACATATATATATATATCTACATATATATATCTACATATATATATATATATATATATATATATATATATATATATATATATATATATATATATATATATATATATATATATATATATATATATATATTCAATTCAATTCAGTTTATTCATATAGCTCCAATTCACAACAGATGTCATCTCAAGGCACTTGACAAGAAGTCATTTCAATACATTTATTCAAACATTCCAATCAGTTAAAAAGTTTCCTATTTAAGGAATCCCTGCAGATTGCGTCAGTCATTGGCCTGAGGTTGGGCCCCGTTGATGCAGACTTTCCAACCACAGCAATCCTTCAGCAATCCCTCATACTGAGCAAGCATGTAGCGACGGTGGAGAGGAAAAACTCCCCTTTAACAGGAAGAAACCTCCAACAGAACCAGGCTCAGTAGGAGCGGCCATCTGCCACGACCGTCTGGGGGTTTGAGAAGACAAAGCAGAAACACAGAAGGAACAAGATCTGATATAAGAGAACTTTCTATGTTACAGAAAGTAAAAAGTTGATAACAGGACATATATATATATATATATATATATATATATATATATATATATATATATATATATATATATATATATATATATATATATATATATATGGCCCTTATATGGCCCTTAATAATCAGCTCCATCATACATCAGAGATCTGATTGTTCCATATTTTCCCAACAGAGCACTTTACTCTCAGACTGCAGGTTTACTTGTAGTTCCTAGGATTTCTAAAAGTAGAATGGGAGGCAAATATTTTAGTTATCAGGCTCCTCTCCTGTGGAACCAGCTCCCAGTTTTAGTCCTCGAGGCAGACACCCTTTCTACTTTTAAGGCCAGGCTTAAAACTTTCCTTTTTAATAAAGCTTATAGTTAGAGTGGCTAAGGTCATCCTGAGCTATCTCTGTAGTTATGCTGCTATAGGCTTACTCTCGATTTTCACTGCATGCGCTCTGCTCCGGTCCGCCACGCACTCCGCAGCCATTCGCAATTTCCACCGCATGTGCTCTAGATCCGCTCCGCAGCCCAGAGGTGGTCAAAAAAGCATGCGCAGGAATTGCGAGATCTCGCGATAAAAGCCAGTAATAAATGCGGAAGTCAGAACAAAATTCTTCATTCCATGGAAAACGAATAGAAAAGAACAGTTATTCTCTGTTATTCTGTGTCAAGATATTTTGGACAACATATGTATAAATATACGCGGGCTTATATTAATATAGCTATGCATACAAAAAATGTCTGGTCCGTCTTTATTGTTTTATTTTGAAAAACACCCGGAAATGTGGTTGTTCTATATCCGGTTGGTGCTTAGTGATTTGTGTAGATTGACTGTGGACTTGATCCGGCGTCCGGCGCCCTGCACCGCTCGACGGCGGCAGTGGAAATGCTCTCATTGACTATAATGGGGGCGTTTTTGCTGCGGAGTGCGTGCCGGTGCAGAGCGGAGCGCGTGCAGTGGAAATTGGAGGTTAGACTGCTGGAGGACACACTGACCACTTTTCAGTCCTTCTGGTTGGAAGTTTCAAAAATAATTCCAAAAGCACTGGAATTTAATGTGAACTGTACATTCACATCAATGTATCTGGGAAGTTTTGCACTCGATTTAGTTATAGATGATGTTTATCTTCTGAAAATTATTTTGGCATCTGCGAAAAAGGCTATTACAAAATGTTGGCTTTTTAAACATCCTTCCCCTATAAGCCTTTTTATTTGTATAGTGGAAAACATCAGACTGATGGAATGTATGACTTTCACCCTGCGACTTCAGGGGGACTTGGGAAGGAGACGTTGGAGAAAATGGCTGGGCTTTACAAACTGTGGCAGCATTCTGTAGTGCCGCAGATAGGTAGGATTTGGCTATGAATAATTATGAATAATTGCTTAGGGCAATTATTAATACGATTAATAATTTTATGTAAAAATTACCAACTGTGGGGGCACCATCCTGTTGGATTCCAGGAACATTTATATATATATATATATATATATATATATATATATAGCCAAATTGTTCAGTCTCAGTTTATGTTTATGATTACCAGCCTGATAAGGCTGAGATAATTAAACAATAGATGAAGGAATAAGTTCTTACGCTGTGGACATTAATTGTACGCATCACTCCAAGTAATCCCGGACAACTTCTCTTTAAGATAAGGGGACTTTATTTAGAAAAACAAATCCCATCTATTCTAAAGAATGCAAACTACTACAGATCTTAGACAACAATAATTGGTGAACTTTAAACACAATTAACATGAAATGAAAGCAGTGAGACAGCTGAGGTTCGGGTCAGGAAAGGAGGGGGGCCCTCACTCCAGGGAGCCCAAGTCACAGATAGCCTGTGGGACAAAGTCATAAGTCTCAGCTCTGTGCCAAGATGGAGGACAGCACATGGAGTCTAAGAAAGAGTCATAAAACTAGCTTTGGCTAAAGGAGCACATGGGGAAAGCGTCCATGTGGTAGGCCTCTGCTTTAGCGACAGACTAAAGACAATGGAGTTAAACTTTTCAGCTAAGACCAGCTAACGCAGGCCGAACCAAGCCCGACTCTGCCGATGGAGTGATCAGAGAGAAAGAGAGAGAGAGAGTAAAGGAGAGGAGGGAAAAGGAAATAAAGGCGTGATCTGCTCAGGATAAAACAAACAGTTTCAAACAGCAATTTCAGCTCAGACTTATACGTGCAACGACGCAAAATTGAGCAAACAGGTACAGCGCTTAAAAAACACTTTAAACCAACAATGAACGAGATCTAACTCGTTAAAACTCTATTTTCTCTATTTATCTCCGCCCAGACACAATATTAGTATAAATGAACCGGTTCAGTCTTACTTTGCTTTGGAGGTCCAGTCCACTAGGAGGAGAGCGAATTGTGTCCGTAGTTGAGCAAGAAAAGGAAGAGTTATAACAAAAACCTGTACAGGATTTAAGGACCGTGTGGCCCAAATGCAGGCTGGATGGCCTGCAGGATCGACGTCTAATGAACTATCTTGGAACAGTTCTGATATAGCTCACACGAGATACACAAACCGTATGAGCACTTCGAAGCGAGTTCTTCCCCGGTCCAGCGGGTCAGAACAAAAGAGAATCTTCACCGGTGAGATGTCCTCTGTTCAGCAGTAGTTCATCCAAGAACTTCTGACTGGAGAACAATTCAAAATGGGCGCGACTACTCTTATAGCCCCCTTTGGCCGTGATGTCATAGCTGATGTCACCGTGGGTGGTCACGGACCAATAGGAGTGTGTTGGGGGTCACTGCTAGGATTGCTGGGAAATGTGGTCTGCTCAGTCCATCTTTGAAATAGCTCCCAGACATCCAAAAGTCTGTTCAGGTCATCTAATGAGAAATGCAATCACAACAATTATTTAATACATAGAACTTGCATTACTGACATGTGCATATGTATGTATGAACAGATGTATATTCATGCATTTATTTGTCTTCCCATGACCTCATAATATTTTGATTTTGTTGTATAAAATTTTTCTAAATAAAATAAAAATAATAAAAAGATATTTAAAAAAGTAAAACTATGAACCAGACCATCCACTTCTGAAGGATTAGAGATGGAATCTCTGCCATCCACTGTGTTACTCTGAGACACAGAGGAAAGTAAGAATGGAACAGATTCTTTAAAAAAAAATACAGCCTTGTCTGATAAAGCTGTCCTATAATCAAGTTTTATTTCCGGTTTAGGATGGTCAGTTAAAGTAAAATCAAATGTTATTAAAAAATGGTCACACAGAACCGGGTTACATGGGAGGACTGTTATTTCCTGACACTCAATACCGTATGTCAGTACAAGGTCCAAAGTGTGTTTACCCGAGTGTGTGGGTCCCTGTACTTTTTGAATCAAGCCAATTGAGTGTAAGATAGCATTAAAGGCTGCATTAAGGCTATCACTTTCAGTGTCCACACAAATATTGAAATCCCCCACCATAATGACCTTATCAGTATTTAATACTAAATCAGATAAAAAATGTGAGATCTGATCTAAGAACTGAGAGTAAGGACCTGGTGGACGACACAAAAGCACACACAAAGGTGGTCTTAATGTATTGCTACTTGGATGAGGAAAATTAAGGGTTAGATGTTTAAAAGAACTGTAGATAGTAATTGGTCTGGGATGAATTAGTAAATCAGAATGACAATAGGTTTCAACTCATCCTCCTCGCCCAGTCGCCTGGCCTAGAAATGTGAAAATTTAAATATTTGGAAGGAGTCATTTATACTGACATAATCCTCCTGCTGCAATCAAGTTTCTGTGAGTCAAAATAAATTAATTTGATTATCATAAATCAAGTCATTTCTTTAAAAAGTCTTTGAGGAGAGAGATCTTATGTTCAATAAACCACATTTAATAGTTTTATTTTTCTGTTTAGTCAAAGTCATGTTTATCTTTATGAGATTTTCATGATTTTCTCTTGTTTGGTTAACTGTCTCTATGGGGTAATGGGGGTAACAGTACAGAAGCAGCAGAGACATGGGTAAAACTACGACTCTGCATACTGGTATGGGCCCTGGGTTGTCAGTGTTTAGGGGGACTAATAACTCCGGCCAGATTTCTAGAAAGAAGAGCTGCTCCATCCAAAGTGGGATGGATGCTGTCTCTCCGGATCAGACCAGGTTTTCCCCAAAATGTTCGCCAGTTATCAATGTAGCCCACATCGTTTGCAGGACACCACCTAGACAACCATTGGTGGAATGACAGCATGCGGCTAAACATGTCGTAACTGGTCCGATCGGGCAGGGGACCAGAAAAGATTACTGAGTCCGACATTGTTTTGGCAAACTTACGTACCTAATTTTAGTGACCTCCGATTGGCATAACTATGGGGCATCAGATGTAACATGCCTTATTCGTGGACGGAATGCCTTTTGTGTGACAAAATAGATATATTCATTACGAAACCAAGTTACATCTTAACGCAATTTGTCCATGGAATACACACATTGGTTTGCATTGTTTCCACGAAACCCTAAAGAGAGCACATCGTTTCATGGACCAAATTGACTGGTGGTCTTTTCATTTCATGGACATAAGGCTGAATGCACTATTCACTGTCGTAGACTAAATAAACTTTCATCCACAAAAGTATTGTGTTGTGTTACAGAAATTAGGATGTGTACAAAAGGGATTTATTCCCTATGTCGAGAGGACATTTTTTAGTGAAAGTCTGCACCTCGCGCTGCTATGCTACCGGTCCCTGACCAGCCTGCTTTCTGCTAACTCCTCTCTCCCAGTTCGTTTATCCTGTGGCAGAGTTTAAAAAAGAATTATACATTCACACAATATATATGTTTGGGCATGCATGGGGAGAGATTCTTACCAAACCATCTCCGAAGAACTCTTCCTCATAAATGCCTTTTATTACTTTACAAGGTTATAACAAAACATTCTAAGAGACAGCCTCTCTTACAGGATCCAATCAGCTCAATAATACATATTCATATATGTGCAAAGTGTGCCTGTAGTCCTTCCCTAATAGGTTAAGCCCTTTTTATATATTCCTTTTGGTTGCTAAGCAGAAAAAATTTCTTCTGATCACACACTCTTCACAGACCATTTGCACAATCAAACAACCAGATGTTTCCTGTTTTTTTCAGACCCATTGTCTAACTCACATCCTGTTCTTAACAGTTTTGTCCATTTAATTGTGACCGTTCCCTTCTGAGCCATGGGTCACATCCTGTGCTAACACTTTTCTGCATTTAGTTAATGATTTTAGCACACAACCCCTTCACATTTTGGCCTGTGCATTTATTCAATGCTTGTTTAAAATTTTTTATTTACATTACTAGCCACCCAGATTAACGAGCCTAACAAAACTGTATTTCTAAGTTTATATAAACCCCCAAACCTTAACTAACTTCTTTAATGATTTCAATGACATTCTTTCTGTAATATGTATCGACTATGACCAATTAATCATTGTGGGGGATTTTAACATCCATACCAAAAAACCCCAAGATAGACAAGCAAAAACACTCCACAACTTCGGCCTGACCCAGCATGTCAAACAACCAACACACAATCAAGGACACACTCTGGACTTAATTATTAAGGTTTAAATATTTCCAACATCTCGGTAAGTAATTTTGCATTATCTGATTATATAATTTCCTTGCGAAAATCTCAGACATCACTAATTCCTTAGCTCCAACTAAAGTGAAAGTAGTCACAGATAGAAAGAAGTCTCCGTGGGCAAGTAATCCACTGGTACGTAGTGAAAAAAGGGAGTGTCGAGGAGGCGAGAGAAAATTAGTGGAAAACTCAATTCAATTCAGTTTATTTATATAGCGCCAATTCACAACAGATGTCATCTCAAGGCACTTAACAAGAAGTCATTTCAATACATTTATACAAACATTCCAATCAGTAAAAAAGTTTCCTATTTAAGGAATCCCAGCAGATTGCATCAGTCATTGGCGTGAGGTTGGGCACCGTTGATGCAGACTTTCCAACCACAGCAATCCTTCAGCAATCCCTCATACTGAGCAAGCATGTAGCGACGGTGGAGAGGAAAAACTCCCCTTTAACAGGAAGAAACCTCCAACAGAACCAGGCTCATTAGGAGCGGCCATCTGCCACGACCATCTGGGGGTTTGAGAAGACAGAGCAGAGACACAGAAGGAACAGAAGATCTGATATAAAAGTACTTTCTACGTTACAGAAAGTAAAAAGTAGATAATAGGACACAGTGGACTTGTCTCCAGGTTCACTTTGAAATCTACAAAGAGAGACGGAATAGACATTATCCATCCATCCATCCATCTTCTATACCCGTCCATCCTAATGCAGGGTTGCTGGTGCCTATCTCCAGCGGTCAAGGGGCAAGAGGCGGGGTACACTCTGGACAGGTCGCCAGTCTATCGCAGGGCAACAGAGATACATACATGACAAACAACCATGCACACACACACTCATACCTAAGGGCAATTTAGAGAGACCAATTCACCTAAGAAGACAGAGCAGAGGAAGCCGAAGTACCCGGAGAGCCGAAGTACCCGGAGAGAACCCACGCATGCACAGGGAGAACATGCAAACTCCATGCAGAAAGACCCCAGGCTGAGATTCGAACCCAGGACTTTCTTGCTGAAAGGCAACAGTGTTACCAACTGCGCCACTATGCAGCCAGAATAGATATTAGTTAATTTTAAAAGATGCTAGGGAATCTTTCTTTTCTGAAATCCTCAACAGAAACATTAATAATGCACGGACTCTATTTGCAACAGTGGAAGGACTAATTAATCCTCCAGTGACAGTAGCCCCTGAACTAAACTCTACCAGGGCCTGCAATGAATTTGCCAGCTTTTTCACTGAAAAGATTTAACAATTAGACGGTCAATCTGTACCTCAATACCGAACCCACAACCAGTGCCATCCCCAGTCAACAACAATGTGGAGAAAATGTCTGAATTCCACAAATTAAACCATAAAAAGCTTTGAAACATTCATTATCCAATTAAGCTCCTCCTCCAGCTGTCTTGATATCCTACCCACAGCTTTTCTAAAGATAGTTCTTCCTGTCATTGGGTCTGATCTTGTTCAAATAGTAAACTCATCCCTTCTATCATGTGTCTTCCCTCAGGCTTTAAAAACAGCAGTTATTAAACCCCTGCTAAAGAAGAAGAATCTGGACAACACGTTAATGCAGAATACAGACCAATTTCTAATCTTCCATTCATCAGTAAGATAATTGATAAAGTCGTGTTTCAGCAGTTAAATAGCTTCCTAACAATGACAAACCATTTTGATGTTTTTCAGTCTGGTTTCCATGCTCACCACAGCACTGAGACTCCCCTCGTCAAAGAATTCAATGACATCCGCAGAAATTCAGACTGTGGTAGAACCACAGTGCTGGTTCTGTTGGACTTTAGTGCAGCATTTGACACTATTGATCATGATATACTATTGGAACGACTAGAGAGCTGGGTCGGACTCTCTGGAACAGTACTTGGCTGGTTTGACTCTTACCTAAAGAATAGGGACTTCTTTGTTTCAATAGGAAACATTTCATCAGAACGAACAGAAATCACATGTGGCGTGCCCCAGGCTCCATCTTAGGCCCCCTTCTATTTAATATCTACATGCTCCCACTAGGCAAAATTATAGCAACCAATAAGATTAGCTACCATAACTATGCAGATGATACTCAGGTTTAAATTACAATGTCACCAGGTGACTGAACCCATTCAAACCCTAAATCAATGCATTGACCAAATAAATGGATGGATGGGCCATAACTTTTTCCAGCTGAATAGAAACAAAACTGAAGTAATTATTTTCTTCTATCACCTGAAGAACATTACTAGGATTAAATGACTGATGTTGCAACAGGACCTGGAAGAACTCATCCATGCATTTATCTATAGTTGGATTGATTACTGCAACAGCGTCTTCACAGGTCTGCCTAAAAAGTCAATCAGACAGCTGCAGCTGATCCAGAACGCTGCTGCTCGCATCCTCACTAGAACCAGGAAAATAGAGCACATCACCCCAGTTCTAAAGTCATTACACTGGCTGTAGCTCAGAGAACTTCAAAATACTCCTACTAGTTCATAAATCATTACATGGCTTAGCACCAAAATATGTTGAAGACCTGTCACCGTACTAACCACCAAGACCACTCAGGTCCTCCAACTCTAGTTTACTAAACATCCCTAGACTCAGAACTAAACATGGAGAAGCAGTTTTCAGTTTCTATGCTCCCCTTATCTGGAACATACTTCCTGCAGTGCTGCAGAGCTGCTAAAACTCTGAACTGCTTTAAATCGAGACTAAAAACACATGTGTTTATAATTGCCTTCGAGTAAAGGATTTTTGACATATGTATGAAATGTGTTTATGCTCTCTTGCTTTATTGATCTTTCTCTTGCTTTATTGTGTATCATGTGTAATGTGTGTTTCATGCTAATTTGCTACTTTTACTTTTAATTTCCAATGTTATAGTCCATGTCTGTTTGTTTTGTTTTTTAAATCACCAAATCATGTAAAGCACCTTGAATTACCATGCTGTTGAAAGTGTGCTATACAAATAAAATTGCCTTGCCTTGCCTTGCCTACACCAAGACCTTGTCTTGGGTCCCTTTCCTTTTTCTGATATAGTGCCGGATCATTATCACACAAAGAATGGTTACTCTAATCAGATAAATTATTGTTAATTAGAATTTACCAACAATAATGAAATTTGGATCCGTTTTCAAACAATCAATGTTTCTTGAAGTTCACTTGAAAAAATTAGTTTGAAACTGTTCTTATTATTTGAGAAATATTTCTAAACTTGAAGGTTGGTGTCAGAACAGGAACTTGCTCATATCACTTCAGTTTTAATAGTTTAAGAATACATTTTTAAATCTTTATTTTCAGGCCCCGGCATGGTCAAGCTCCTTCCTGTAACACCAAATAGATTAAGCCCAAAACTTCAACTTGAGGTCCCATGTCCTCAAACCCAATTTAGATTTTTGTCCCAAAAACCAGGCATAAAACTTAGTGGGAGGGATTGCTCCTTCCAGACTTTTGCAGCTCGACTGTGGAACTGTCTTGTCGGGCCTCATTCCAAAGGCATGTAATGGCAAAAAATACCTCAGGGTTTCCATAATAAAGAAGACTGAGTCCCAGAAGGCATTTAAGTATCTAATACAAACATGTCGGGCCAGAACATGGAGGGGACAGATTTACTCGTGCATCACCCTAACCAACCTTTCTGACTAACCGATTAAACAGTATTCAGCAAGCACTGTTTATCTCTGTAGAAGTCTTCTCCAACCTTCACGCCCAACCTCTGGAGACCTGGTCCATGCGAGTCTGATAGCAACGCATGAAGCAGCACATCTGAAGGCCAGACTGTTATCTTACTGCCCCAGCGTCTGTCTCTCTGGTGACCTGACACATCTTTATCATAAACATTAAGTTTCTTTTTAGTACAGTTGCCAAACTTACACAGAGTCATAGCTCTGTTGAGCCAACTATTCCCCCAGCTCTTAGCAGTGATGATTTTATGGGATTCTTCATAAAAAAATTAATTCTATTAAAAATAAAATCATTGGCATCCTCCCAAACATGATTACTTCTTCCTCAGTAAATGAGACAGTATTGGAATGAACTGTAGAACCTCAGATGTGCTTAGGCTGTTTTGATTCGGTCGAGCTTTCGGAATTATCAAAAATATTAGCCTCATCTAAACCTTCAACTTGTATGTTGGACCCAATTCCAACCAAATTATTTAAAGAAGTGTTCCATTTGGTTCCTGGCCCCATTTTGGATATGATGAATCTATCCTTAGTAAAAAGATACGTACCACAGGAATTTAAAATAGCTGTAATTAAACCTTTACTCAAGAAACCTTCCCTTGATCAAGATGACTCAGTGAATTACAGACCTATATCTAACCTTCCTTTCTTATCCAAAGTCCTTGAGAAAATAGTTGCTAATCACGTCTGTGAGCATCTAAACAGTAACGAGCTGTTTTAAGAGTTTCAGTCAGGTTTTAGAGCTCATCATAGCACTGAAACAGCACTGGTGAAGGTTACTAATGATATTCTCATGGCCTCAGGTAATGTACTTGTGTCTGTTCTGGTTTTGTTAGATCTCAGTGCTGCTTTTGACACAGTCGATCATAATATTCTCTTAGAAAGGCTTGAACATGTTGCAGGGATCAAAGGAACAGCACTAGGCTGGTTTAAATCATATTTGTCTGATAGATTCCAGTTTGTTCATCTAAATGATAAATCTTCTACACTCTCAAGGGTTACTTGTGGAGTTCCACAGGGTTCTGGGCTTGGACCAATTCTGTTCACCATATATATGCTCCCAATTGGTAGAATCATTAGACAGCATGGGATACATTTCCACAGCTATGCTACACAACTATATTTATCCATAAATCCTGATGAACCCAGTCAGTTAGGTAGATTACAGGCATGTCTGGAAGACATAAAAAAATGGATGACCCTAAACTTTTTGCTTTTAAATTCTGACAAAACAGAAGTTGCTGTCTTTGGACCAGAAGTTCTTAAACAGAAACTGATTAGTCAATCACTTCATCTGGATGGCATTAAATTGGCCCCCAGTAATAACGTAAAGAGCCTCTGCGTTATTTTTGACCGAGACTTGACATTTAAATCCCATATTAAACAGGTTTCTAGGATTTCTTTCTTTCACCTCCGGAATATTGCTAAAATTAGAAACATCCTGTCCAGGAGTGATGCTGAGAAACTAGTCCATGCATTTGTTACCTCATGGCTGGACTACTGTAATTCTTTACTATCAGGAAGTCAACAAAATGCCATTAAAAGCCTTCAGTTGATCCAATATGCGGCAGCAAGAGTTCTGATGAATATTCAAAAGAGAGATCACATTTCTCCTGTTTTAGCTTCTCTTCATTGGCTCCCTGTTAAATCCAGAATAGAATTTAAGATCCTTCTTCTTACATACAAAGCCCTTAATAATCAAGCTCCATCATACATCAGAGATCTAATTGTTCCATATGTTCCTAACAGAGCACTTCGCGCTCAAAGTGCAGGTTTACTTGTAGTTCCTAGGATTTCTAAAAGTAGAATGGGAGGCAAATCTTTTAGTTATCAGGCTCCTCTCCTGTGGAACCAGCTCCCAGTTTTAGTCCGTGAGGCAGACACTCTGTTTACTTTTAAGGCCAGGCTTAAAACATTCCTTTTTGAAAAAGCTTCTAGTTAGAGTGGCTAGGTCATCCTGAGCTATCTCTGTAGTTATGCTGCTATAGGCTTAGACTGCTGGAGGACAAACTTACCAATTTTCTTCACTCTGCTACTTCCTTTTCTCCTACGACTCTCCAGTTGTATTACACTACATTCTGTTATTTCGACTGTTAACTGTTTTCTCTCAGTGTTTTTCTCTCCATAGAAGATATACCTGGTCTGGTATCCTGCTTGGCTGCAATGCCCTGTTGGACGGGGGGCATCGAGCGGGATGATCCTCCCAGTAACTGAACATCCACTGTGTCCTGTTATCAACTTTTTACTTTCTGTAACATAGAAAGTTCTCTTATATCAGATCTTGTTCCTTCTGTGTTTCTGCTCTGTCTTCTCAAACCCCCAGACGGTCGTGGCAGATGGCCGCTCCTACTGAGCCTGGTTCTGTTGGAGGTTTCTTCCTGTTAAAGGGGAGTTTTTCCTCTCCACCGTCGCTACATGCTTGCTCTGTATGAGGGATTGCTGAAGGATTGCTGTGGTTGGAAAGTCTGCATCAACGGGGCCCAACCTCCCGCCAATGACTGACGCAATCTGCTGGGATTCCTTAAATAGGAAACTCTTTAACTGATTGGAATGTTTGTATAAATGTATTGAAATGACTTCCTGTTAAGTGCCTTGAGATGACATCTGTTTTGAATTGGCGCTATATAAATAAACTGAATTGAATTGAACAATAACCTTTTCATCTTACCCTAGATGCATTCACTAAACAGAGAATATACACTTAATTCCTAATTACTTAACAATTTTCCACTACAATTTCCTGCTTTTATTAACTTAATTAATCCCATAAATATAAAGGCAAAATTCTAAAGTGCTATCACAAATCTCCTTAAAAGGTTGGGTAGGTCGATCAAAAAAAAGACAATGTTCAAAACACAAATAACATTCGGACATGACACTTGTTTGGCCATGGAATTAACTCACAGCGACAAATATCAGATCCTTCCAGATGACTTTGCTGAGACTCCTGTGCATTGAGATCGAAAAACCCAAGGGTCTATTTTCTTGTGGGCAACATATCATCTCAACAGCCCCTCGCCCCAGAGGCGGCCATCCACAGGTCTCGTCATCTGTTGGGATGTTCTAAATAAAACACAGAACAAAGGAGAAATTATAAAGCATCTTTCAGTACACTTCAGAGGGTATCATATCAACACTAGGTGTTGAAACTTGTACGCTTCCCTTGTGCTGTTGGTTGTCTGTTGCCGTGAAGTCAGCCTCCGCCAGCATCCAGTGACCCGTAGCCACCGATCAGTCCTTCCCCGGAAAGGAGAGAGTGGTCACCCCTCAGAAGGTCCTCCAGTGAGAACCTCCCAATGCGAGCTAATTAGGTATTAGAGCATTGATGTTCAAATACAGGTGAGCCAATTCACAACAGATTAATAGGATGATTATTACAAGTGATCCAGTAGAACCAACACTGGAGTATGGTTTCAGATGAACCTGATGCAACTGTGTGCAAAAGCAATTCTAAACAAACTCACAACCTGGTTAATGAGCCGAACCTCATCAACTGAAGTTAGATTACAATTAAGATAAATGTCTCCAGATCACTCCGAACTAAATCCATGCCAAGGAAAAGACGAACAACCATTCCAACTTGTTAAAGCCAAAATCCCAAGAATCAACTACTCCCAGCAAGAAGTAAAGGTTTTCAGATCAAATTAAAACTTTTAAAGTGCCCAGATACGATATGTACTACAACTCTGAACCCGAAATGGAATGGAATATGAAGACAGACGTCAAGTCCCAGGTAGTAAAAACCCCATTAATTTATGACAGAGTTATGATTCACAAGAAACCCAATTAAACCTGCAAGTTACAATTCTCTTCATAATCTCTGAAAAATCTGTTCCAATTACTATCAAATCAAATTCCCCCCTTTTTCAAGACATTGTCTTGCACATGTCTTAAAAATTCAAGAAACAAGGAAACAATAACTTCAATTGCTTCTCCAGTGTCCAGAAAAGAAACATAGTGGGGTTAAAGGTCATGCATAAGACATAACCTCAGAACCTGTGTATCCTGCTGCTGTTGCTGCTGAGGCAGCTTCAACCCCCAGATGAAACAAAACTAAATAATAAATACCCCACATAATTAGTTACCTAATGTATTTAAGAATTTAGTCCTACTTGCATGAGCTACAACAACACTTCATTTCCCTCTGGGCTCAATAAAGTATTTTGAATTGAATTAGATGGCTTCTTCAGACCCTGCTTTTCCAGAATCTAATTGATGTTACACTAAGGATTATATTTGCAAAGGTTCAATAAACAAATTCCTTCTGCTTGTTAAAAAAAAGTTTTATTTTTATTTATTTGCTAATCTATTTCTGACAGTTTATTCTCTGTTAACTCCTTGGAAAAATAATAGATTTATTCTTAATGCACAATTTGAAAACCTGTACAACTGTAAAACATCTCTATTTTCAATTTATCTCACTCAGTTGCACATTCAGATTGGGTTACTGGCCTGGTGGCTGTGCTGCGCCTGGGTAGGATCTGGGGTGGGCCTGGGGATTTGGGGCTCTGGGGCGCAGCGTCCCTTAGCTGTGGTCCTGGCCGGGGGTCGGCCAGCGTGGGGTCTTTTAAAAAAAAAAAAAAAAAACCTGTACAACTGTAAAACATCTCTATTTTCAATTTATCTCACTCAGTTGCACATTCAGATTTGAGTATACCACACTATTTTAACCTCTTAAGCTCCACAGCCCCGGCGCCGGGTCACTGTGGGGTAAGGGCGGGGAAATGTCCGAATTTAGTTGACCTGTGGTCACTGATTGCTAAGCATGTCCAATCATTATAAACCTCAGAATCTCAGCTAATGACTCATAAATATTTTCTGTGACCTCCAAACCTAGAAAAAATAACAAGCAATTAAAGGAACAGTTGTGCTATTTTGCGATTTATACATGAACACATTCAACCGAACCTGTCGATCACCATGCCAAACAGTGCAAATTTCAGCAAATGAGCAGCAAAATAAGCCCAGAAATATGTACAGCATTTGAAAAACAAGAGCATAAATTTTTCTTTGTTTTTTTCGTGCTGAAAAGAATAATCCACCGTGATATGACTGTATTTCCAGAATAACTAAAATATCCAGTGTGTATTTAGAAAAGAAAAAGTGAAAAAAATGTAATCCTTTGCCATTATTTTTTACATTTAATTCGAGGAAGCTCAACCTTGTCTGACATGCGCACTGTGAACTTTCCCCATGTAAACATTTGCTTTGTCCAATCTGCTTCAAAGTTCTGATGTCAGCGTGATTCTATAGGATCTTACGATTCTAACCATATGTCAATCATCCAAATTGGCCAATAGAAACTGGAGTTACAGGTCTGCGTAATTCTAAAAACAGATATTTTGTTTACCTCGGGGGCGAGCGCTGTGACACAGTTACGCGCAGGTGATCAAGTGAGCAGATGAGCAGGTGACGATTCAGCTTCGATTGTGTGTGTGTAGACATTTATATGTAGATGTGTATGCATATATTTATAATTTCTCTATTTTTCTGTTATCTTGTTTTAGTGAGGATGAAAACTGAATACCTCCAAGGCCTTCAACTAAGCTAAGGCAACAGCTGTCCAAAGAGGTCTGCTGACACTCCAGTGGGTGAAGATGCCACAGACATGACGAGGACAGCACTCCTGAGTCTTTTAGGTTCACGAGGCCACCGGACCCTACATTTGACCAAGCAGCAGCATGGTCTCCCCTCTCTCTCTTCCAGCTCTTCTTCAGTTCATCTGTAATTTGGACAATTATTGACAATACCAATGCTACAAAAAGGAAAGAGGCTGGCAGAAAGTTCCTTTGGACTTCCCTCACTGTAACAGACTTATATGTTTTCCTATCCATCATTGTATACACCGGAGTTGTAAATGTGCACCGCAGGGTTGACTGCTGGACGGGTGAGTGGCCATATAATTTAAAATTATCCCGTAACACTATGCAGAGAAACCAGTTTGAGGCAATCTTGTGGTCATTGCACCTCAGCTTTGTGAATGAGGACAATGAAAAGAAACAAAAACAACCCCTGATTACAGTCATCTGTGCAAAATCAGGCCACTCTATGATCATATTGTTACTGCATGGAAAGCACATTACCATCCATATAGCATTTGCACTGATAAGAAGAGGGAGTTGTGAATAGTTTTGTTATCCATTTCATATGTATATTTCACAATTTTGTTGTATTTGGAATTTGAATAAATGTTCTTCAGTTGGAGTCAAGCCTAACTCTGTTTTATAGTGTTATTTAAATAGGGTGATAAATATGTTGGATATTTTACCAAAAAATATAAAAAACACTTTGTTTTCAGGCATATAATTGAACTTGAATACAATCAGTAGATCAGGAATTGAGAAATTGAAACTTTCACTGTTTGCGCCAAATTGTGCCGAAATGTGCCGAACTGTGCCAAACTGCAAAAAACTAGCTATTTTTTCACTAAAGCCTCTGTAACTTTGCTCCACTTCATTTCATCAACATGAATCTTGGTACAGGTAATCTACACATGTTGGTTTATAATTATCTGCAGTTTATATTCTACTGGAGCATATTTTGAATGGTTTATATACTGTAACATGAGAAAAGAAATTAGGCATGAATAAAGAATCTTGTAATTTGTATATGTTCAAGCTACAAGTACTTTGGCACAGTAACATATGCTATAATTTTTACACCTCTGATTAAATCTCACAAGCATTGGCTTCATTTTGATACCAAGATTGTTTACACAGAGTTTGTTTTTGGAGAGAAAAACTAAATTAATGTTGGGCATGTCGTATTCGAGCTAGGAGCTTGGAGAGACCCTGGAGAGACCCTGGAGCTTAAGAGGTTAATAACAACGATGACAAGTAGCCTTATTACCTTTACCTGAAAGTCTTACTTAAGAAAGAAATGTTTTGGGGATATTTATACTTCACTGGAGTAATTATCTATTTACCTACTTTTTACCTCTACTCAGTACTTTAGACTGCTTATACTGCGGTTTGATAGTAGGTCTAACATTTACTATTCTGACAGCCTGTTTTTATGCGATCTATAGCATATAATGCGCACAGATGTTAACTGAATATTTTCCACATTTTTCCCATTTTTAGAACAGTGACCAAAATTCTCAATTTATTTTTATTGTCATCTGTCTTAATGAAGTACACAAAATTTTAAAAATAGAAACCAAGTAATTCTTAAAACCCCACTGTGTGTGTAGGTCACACCTGTTGGCTTAAAGATTGCACTAAATGCATACATATTACATATGCAGCTGAAACAGGTAGCTTAGTATACCCCAAATGCTACTTTATTATTCAACATTGTTATTAAACATTAAAATCATTATTGCCTTAAGGAAAAGTTATTTTTGGTCGAAGTATGGCTAAAGCTTTATTCTTTATCATTTAATTATTCTACGTCTTAAGTTTGTTTTATGCTTTCTACCTCTACCTCCCTTGTGTGAATCTAAATCTAAATTTATGTACAGTCTATGATCTAAATGCTTCTATTACCTGTCACTTTGGTGCCGGTACAGCAGAAGTACCCCTTTGTGGGAAAATAAAAGGATTATTCACGAAGTTAAGCATCACCGTATTTTATTTAGAAAAAGGTCAAATTTGAAACAGGAATTGGTGTTGCACAAAAAAAAAAACTGTTTGACTAATCCGGACTGGTTAACATCCAGGAAGTAACTGAAAATTCAAGACTAAACTTTTCATCAAAACAGGTGTTTAAGTTCCTATTTTTAGACTTCCAGCTGCAGAGTGCTATTAACGCTTCATCAGTGTCGGGATCTTTTGTGATTGTGTACAACCAGAGAATCGTAGCACATCGGTCGTAAAAAAGAAGTTTGTAGCTCAATTAGCTGGTTAGCTGATTGGCAACAAGAGAATCACATTAAACCTGCAACGGTCTTTATTTCAGATGAAATTTTTAGTTAACGTTTGCCCGCATTGCTTTCTGATTAGTTTTCTGTAAATTACTCAAAACACTGAAATACTTTCATACTGCTATTTGGATCTGTATTAACTTGTGTTGGTTTCCAATATATCCGATTTTAACCGTGCGTTTTCCGTGTTATTTCTATTTATTAATGAGTAGGCTACGTTTATCAAAAGTATTACTTAAACATTGAAACCAATATTCATCTAGTTTATAGCTGAATTGCATATTTCTCATAGAATTTAAAAGAAAGTTGTCAAGCTAAGGTTCCCGGGCCAAATGCAGCCACCCCTTATTCATGAACACAGAGTGTTACAGTTTTAGGTCGAACCAGTTTTAATCAGTTACAATAGTTCAAATTTTTTATTACCATTTACCTTTGGGCATTATTTCCCCCCGAGGCTTTTATTGATTAGCGCAAATCTAACAGCTGTAACGTATTGAGTACAGCACACCATTTAAGTGCGTATCGCCCATTGTTATTAATAATGTTTAAACAACAAAGACACACACATACTGGTGTTGGTCAGTGTCTGCTTGATATTTTCTGTCCTGGTCCTACTGTGTTAGAAGGAAATCCTGAAAGCATTTAAGAACGGTATCTATTGCAATACATTCTTCTAAAATATTCTCGCTTTTCATATACATTGCAGCAGAACAATAATTTCAAACGTTTAGAATGCCATTAACAGAACATGACAAATGCATTAAAAGGATATTCAAATGTTCTCTCATTAAAAAAAACTACACAGAAAAATTCTCACAACAGGCCTCAAATAATTTAGGCTGTGATAAAAGCCAAAGGAGCTACAACAAAACTCAATCTATAGTTCAGGATTTGATTTTTACCCCTAAGCACCAAGTGATTATATATTATTTGCTTTCTTAATTTGAATAGTGATACGTCACTGTTGACGAACAATTATGTTTTGTTGGATTTGCTTTTACTACAAGAAAGTTAAACAACTGGATAAACAGTGTCCAACAGCAGTAATTCAGTATGCACATTCATTTAGGAAACAAGCAATTAAATTCCAACATTTCGTGTTCTGATTACATTTTATTATTTATTACTATTTTAAAGAAAAGGGGGCCCCAGAGTGTTTTTGCAGCTACAGGGGATTATACTTCTGAACCTCCCTGGTAAGGTCCAAGAGAAAATGTTAGAATTGAATTCCATTTACTATAGCCTCAAATAAGCCAAGATATATACATATAGGCACCCCCCAAACTCAGGTACGCACAGGTAGTCTCCCAAGCCACTTGTCCATACCTTGTTGGGCCGAACCTCGAACATGACTCCTCCCCTGTGGACAAGGTGGTCAGTCCATTCTGGAGAAAAAGGCAAAAAAGAATGAGAACCAACCTGATTTGCATTCTGGGTGAGTTTAAAAACTGAAAGACTGAATTGAAATTCAAAATTGCATTGGTTGTCATAAGCAAAATTCACAGGACCACTGTATTGTTGTAATTGATGGCCCCTAAAAAGCATTTCAGCCATGTTAATATTTACTTTAAACAGTGAGACGTCTTCCCTTTAATTACAAAGTCAGGTGCCTTATACTAAGACCCACTTACATAACTTCCTGTGTTTACCCACCAGAGTGTGACAAAACCATCAGATTTCTAGGATCAAACCTTCTCTCCTGACCTTTTTAGCTGTGTTCAAATTATAAACAATCTTGTTTTACTGTTGCTGCTCACAGCAAAGTCTTGTTATTATTCCTCACACCATTTGTGATGTCAATAAGAGCGTGTTTACATTAGCGCCTTGCAAGCTGATAAAAATGTCGTCCTTCAGAGCTGTGGCAAAATCTACACAGTGTTACTGTAAAAGGTCCTATTTACTTTGGTTAATGTTCACAGTTCTATGATTTATTACTTTCTTATAACATAAACCCCAAAATACAAGGTAAAAAAATCAACCCAATTGTCCCAGAAAGGAAGGAACTGTCAGTCAGCTTAGTCAAAATCAAGTTAGTCAAGATATAATTCACAACCTACTCTAAATGCCCAAATTAACTCTTTGCTATTTGTTCTAGTCTTGAAGTGGGAACTCCGTTTCTAAGTTAGTGCACACAAGCGATAGCTAAGAGAACTTGTACTTAGTATAATAACAGTTCCATCAAATAACTTTCAACAAAAATGTAATAAAATAAAATGTGGACTCTCCTGAAAGACAGCATTAAGAGAGGAAAGAAAATACTTGTCCATTTACCAGTGTTGAGAAGGTGTTTTCACTCTAATTTAAAGCCTATCTTAAAGGAACAGACACACATTTAATTTATGACCCTGGGCTCTCTCTGAGCTCTCATTTCACCTTCCCGCGTGCTCGTTAATTTCTGTAAAAAGGAGCAATAAGAACAACAAACAACAATTATATATTTTAACAGCGAGACATCGTTCGCTGGACTCAGTTCTAGTAACTGAGCACAGCTTTATCTCAGCATAAGGTTTTTATTGAAACAAGAGTTAAAAGGAAACTCCTCCCACATAGATCTTCGTTCACAGAATGGTCACAGCTTCTTCACACGAGGCACACAGGATGTACCACATTCCTCTTGATTGTTCAATGTTTCTAAGTGTTGCCACATACACTACAGAATTAAACCCTCATACAACATTAACAGAATTTTTATCTCTTCACCAGGTAAATCCCAGAAGAGAGATGATCAGTTTACTATCTTGCCCTAATAAAAATAGATGTGCAACACATTCTTTAGGCTCTGATTAAACTAATCTTACCAGATGACGAATCATTACCTTTTTAGAGCCGTAGCAGTTTTGTTGTCTACTTTACCCTGTCCTTCTAGAACAAATAAATTAAGTTTAGTTGCACATCAACTTTCCATTACAAATTACAACACAATAACAAAAATTAGATCAAAATTTTTTTTTTAAAGAATCAGGAATTATGGCCTGCTTCCATCGAGACCCCATTCGCTCTAAGGGGCCTCTGGCAGAAACAACAAAAACACAGAAAACAAAACAAGATTTACTTCCCTAAGGGAGTGAGTATGTGTGTGTGTCATAAACAGGTGTCACAGAGTTAAAATACAGCTACATCAGTCAGCAAGCATTTTCTTAATTGCATTTAAGCTGCGTGTTTTTTTCCTGCCTGAATTTTGCTGGGTTATCTGCAGGCGGCAGCCCCAAGACCAAGACACCCCCCTCGATTCAGCCGATCGCCATGTTCCAGGAAAACCACAGCCCCCATATGAACACATCTCACCTGAACAAGAGTTTTCCTCCCAGTCCACTGGTCAGCCCACATTCAGGCCGGAGTCAGGCCTCCACCTTTGTTATGGCTACCAAACCCCTCATTTCAAGGGGGGGGGGTAGGACCAGGGCTCTTTGTGGCTCTCCCAAGGCGCCGCACTGGACCGAAGGCAGGGGCCCCCACCAGCCTGAAGAAAAACCCAGGACAACTCAGCAAAATTCATCAGCAGTTCTACAATGGAATGTGTAACAATAACAGTGTGTGTGCGTGTATGTATGTGTGCCATTCTGCATTATACCAAGCCATCAAACAAATGATCCTAATGCTCAAACACTCCCCAGTTCTGGAAGAAACAAATAAGAGTAAATAAAAGAGAAATAAACAAAATCCCCTTAAATAAACCACAAATAAATAACATAACTTTTAGATTTTCTTTCAGATTATCCAAATTCCTCCCCATTAATTCTTTTATTTTTTTGTTATTGGACAGTCTGGAGGAGAAGTGCTGCTAGATTACAGACCCCATTGTCTGCCTGAGCGCTCAGTTCCGATGAAGGATGTCTCTCCCATCTGCTTTATTTTGCTTAGTGAAAAAAAGCCTAAAAACAACTGAAGATAGCTGACTGACTAATCAATCAATTAATTAATCAATCAATTACCCCCCAGTGCTCTCTCTTTATATTACGAGAAAAGGAGCATGGAAATCTCGTTACAACAAATATGCGTGCAAGTGAAAACATGAAATGCTAGCAAACATTTCACCCCCTGAGAGTGCAAATAAAATTCTGTTATCAATATTTATTTAAAGGACTCAGTCTTACCGGGTTCTTTCTCAGGCGACGGCCGGGCCGACAGAGACGCCTCAAGGCCCCCATCTCCCAAACAGCTACTGGAGGTAAGAGGCCGGGAGAAAAAGTTTTCCAGGACGCTAGCAACTCCCTTGACCCATCCCCGGCGGTCCATTCCGTTCGCTGAGGCTACATTGTGGTGCCAAGTGTAATGGCAAAAAATAACTCAGGGTTTCCATAATAAAGAAGACTGAGTCCCAGAAGGCGTTTACGTATTTAATACAAACATGTCTGGCCAGAACACGGAGGGGACAGATTTACTCATGCATCGCCCTAACCAACCTTTCTGACTAACCGGTTAAATAGTATTCAGCAATCACTGTTTATCTCTGTAGACGTCTTCTCATACCTTCACGTCCAACCTCTGGAGACCTGGTCCATGCGAGTCTGATAGCAACGCATGGAGCAGCACATCCGAAGGCCTGACTGTTATCTTACTGCCCCGGCATCTGTCTCTCTGGTGACCTGAAACATCTTTATCAGGAACATTAAGTTGGAACGATAACCTTGTCATCTGTCCTAGATGCATTCACTAAACAGAGAATATACACTTAATTCCTAATTACATAAGAATTTTCCACCACAGGCAGCTGAATTAATTCTTAGTATACTTTTCCTTAAGATATTTTTAAAAATTTTTAAATAACTATGCACATTTGTTTTTATATCTGTATGAATTAATATTCCTTTCAGTTGTGTCTTTTATACTCTGTTTTTGTGATACACTCAGTTTTTATTTTATTTGCGAATGGCACTATACAATAAAATTTACTTACTTCCATTAGATTAGACTTTGCACAGCTACAGAACATTAAAGGTGGCTCACTAAAATCCAGATATTTCCAAAGTTCCTAGTGGAGAAGTTCTATGAAGGACAACCTGGCATCAAGGCTGGGCAACTTCTTGAGTCAAGGAGCTCTACAAGTCTCTGTCGGGACATCCAGTTCTACAGTCTGTGTCCCCTATGAGGAACGTGTCATGAAGTTTTGCTTTCTCATGACGACTAATTAAAATATTACTTTCAGTCAAAAATCTTTGAAAAGCCTGCATGATTACATCAAGTAATATTTTCAAAGTTGCATGCTGGGCCAACCTACTAGCTACAAATGTAAGGTGAACCCTGGGGCAGTTGTGTTTGTGACCAGTGGTAACAGGCCAACACACCACACATGTTTAGGGGTCATTCAATGTTGGTTGTGGTATTATTTTATTAATTTATTTAGTTTATATTTAGTTTACAGCTCTTAATATTTGCTGAATACCTGCTGTGAGATTCAAACATTTTGGTGAGGTTTTGAAGCTGAAGGGACAGAATCAGTGAAAGAGTTCTGTTTGATTTTATCTGTTGACAACTTTCTTCATAAGGAATGACCTAGAAACTAAAGGCAGAGCACAGGCTATAACATTTGAAAGTAATCTATGGGATAAAGAAACTTGTTACTTCCTAGATTGTGTGTGTGTGTGTGTGTGTGTCTATGCATTTGTGTGTACATCCTCCTCCCTATGATAACAATAGTAGCTCTGTGGAGGGTATGCACCACTACAACCCTTGATAGAGATACAGAGAGAGAGGGAGAAGGAATAGAAAGCATGAAGAAAGAGGTCTGATTTGTGGAGTGTGCCTCTGGGTGCCCCCTTTCCTTTGCGTGCCCCTCTCCTCTCTCTCTCTTTTCTCTCATTCCTTTCTTCTTTGCCACTCTGATGTAATCCAAAGGCCTCCACAGGAGCAGCTGCACAGCGAACCAGTCTTCCCTCCTTCCCTCTCCCTTTCTCTAAATCTCTTTCTCTCTTTTCTTTGCACTTTCAGAGGCATGTGAGGCGAAGGGAGGCAAGGGAGTGGAGGGCGCTCAGACACAATAGGGGTCTTTTTCTGTCCTGAAAAAAGGGGGCTATCACCTCACATCTCCTTCTGTCACCCCTCTACTGTACTACATTGAAGGTGGGTGGATGAGTGAATGCAGCAGCATAGTGTCTTGATGTGCTCAAAGGCAAACTTAATGAAGCTGTATACATAAATATTCATACAGACAGCAAATTTCTGTAGAGATTTCTGGTTTTATGTATTATATTCAACAGAGATGTAGCAAAATAGGTATCCATATTATTTACATTTATCTTTAAATACAGTTTTTTGGCTCAAAAAATAAAAAAAGCCAAGTAGGAAAAAAAATCTTTAAACTGTGCATAATGCAGTGTTTTACGAGATATTGGCATCTGTTTATAAGTGAGGCGTAAAATTCTTTACCATGTCATGGCAAAATATTGTTAAACTATGCTAGCATCCCCTACAGGTTGTAATGTGCATTACACCTCATGTTTTAGAGCAGCTGGATATCATGGCTTGAAATTCTTTTTGCATTTTTACTCCAAACAATTCCACCAGTTACCTGCTGATATTGTGTTAAGTTACTGAAGTTCTTGGAGATGTTTTCATAGATTTGAACCTCGTCCTCAATACAGGCAGCATCCTTACACTATAAATGTTGTGTAGTAATCAAGTGCATTATTAAGAATTCAAACTAGACTCTTTAAATTTTTAAGCATGTCAAGAAAAACTATACATGAAGATCCAAATAAAACGTACAGCATATCTGATGTAAAAGTGAATGTATAAAAAGACCCTAAAAAGACCCTTCGACAAGCTAGAACAGCATATTTTTTATCATTTATGGAGACGAATAAAAACAATCCTAGGTTTCTTTTTAGTACAGTTGCCAAACTTACGCAGTCATAGCTCTGTTGAGACTACTATTCTCCCAGACTTACCAATTTTCTTCACTCTGCTACTTCCTTTTCTACTACTACTCAGCAGTTGTATTACAGTACATTCTGCTATTTCGACTGTTAACTTTGTGTTCTCTCAGTGTTTTTCTCTCCATAGAAGATATACCTGGTCTGGGATCCTGCTTGGCTGCAATGCCCTGTTGGACGGGGGGCATCGACTGGAATGGTGCTCCCAGTGGCTGAACATCCACTGTGTCCTGATATCAACTTTTTACTTTCTGTAACATAGAGAGTACTCTTATATCGGATCTTCTGTTCCTTCTGTGTCTCTGCTCTGTCTTCTCAAACCCCCAGATGGTCATGGCAGATGGCCGCTCCTACTGAGCCTGGTTCTGATGGTTGGTTTCTTCCTGTGAAAGGGGAGTTATTCCTCTCCACCGTCTCTACATGTTTGCTCAGTATGAGGGATTGCTGAAGGATTGCTGTGGTTGGAAAGTCTGCCCAACCTCACGCCAATGACTGACGCAATCTGCTGGGATTCCTTAAATAGGAAACTTTTTAACTGATTGGAATGTTTGTATAAATGTATTGAAATGACTTCTTGTTAAGTGCCTTGAGATTACATCTGTTGTGAATTGGCGCTATATAAATAAATAAACTGAGACTAAACTGAAAAATCTCATTTCGACACCATCCCAGTCCCTTTTAAGTTTCAGATGTTCTGCATCCGAAAGCCTAGTTTACTGAAGTAATGCTATGTCAGATTTTTGCTTTTTCAAATATGTTTAAACCTTCTTCCTTTTAATTACATGACCTAGACCCTGGATATTCCAAGTACTAAGTGAACCAGACATGAAAACCATGAAGTTGAAAGGTGATTAAGAAAGTGCAGAATGTAGGGAAAACACTCAAAATACAAGCAGTTTTGTACAAAAAATGTGAACCTAGACGCCAGTCTACAGATTAAACAGAACAGATGAAAAATAAGAACTAAAAAGTATAAACATAAGCAGCAGCACATACCCTCCCTTATCCTGTCCTCAAACGACAGGAAAAAAGCCCCCCAAAAGAAGTCACTGGGCATTCTAAGCAGAGTCCAAATCCTAATATATCAGATAGATCACAGTAACTACCAGGACACCCGGGACAATGTCCACTCCCCAGGCAGAGTGTGAAACATAATTTAAAACCTCCGAAAAGAAAGGATTTCAGAACTGATTATGGACTGCAGCATATAAACAAAGTTCACTTTGGATATAGATCATACACGGACCGACAGATCTAAATTGAAAATGCAAGTACTGTATATGTGCATCAACAGGAATGCAATATGACCAGCTTTCATGCAGTACCTTCTATGTTATGAAGGCTATGAAAATTAAGGAGAAACAAAACAAACGAGAAGGAACAACAAAAATCCTCTTAATTCCAAGGAAGCAAGCTGCAAGTTCAATTGCCTCCATTGCATAAATCAACATTTAGAGTATCCAGGAACGCAGCTGCAGACTCAGTGGTGAAAAAGAGGCAAATTAGCCCTTCATGGAGACACCGAAGGCGTGCCGGGTAGGCGAATCCGCAGTATTTATTAATACTTCCCAGAGCTTTCCCAACGGCGTCAAACTGTCTGCGCCTTCGCAGGACTTTTGTCAATAGGTCAGGTAGAACCGTAGCTGTGAGCCACCAGGTGGATGTTGCGTTTCTTTATCGCTGCTCTGAGAACCGCCTCTCTTTGTGAAGACCGTAGAAACCGGACCAAGGCGCTTCTCAGCAGCTTATCTGGAGCTGGAGAGTAAACCAGGGCTCTAGGGGCGCGTTCAATCTCCAGTGGGAGATAATCAGCCGGAAGGCCAACTAAAGTCGGCAGTGTTCTCTGAACGGAGTCCACCAGCATGGTATTGCCCTCTGTTTTCTCTGGAAGGTTAGGTTGATAATTTTCTGATTTATACGTCGGCTGCAATTTTCCAACTCGTCCATTTTTAGCTGTATCTGTTCCACTGTTTTGTTCCCATAGCAGTTATCCTGATGTTGTGGGCACTGATGCTGACCTCTGTGGTGGAGGTCCTCTCCTTGGCCTCCTGCATACTGTTTTCCAGGTCCATCACTCAGTTAGGGAGAGCCGACAGAGAGCTCTCCACTGAAGCGACAGAAAACTTTATTTCACTCAATGCACCATCAATGACGTCCAGGCGAGCACTCACCGATTTTTCCATGTCATTCACCCAGGAGGCCACAGATTTATTTTTCAGCTAAGATCTGCTCCATTGTTGACTCTGAGCTGACTTGTATTCCTCACATTAAAAACATGACTAAAGTAGGTTTTTATCACCTAAAGAATATTGCTAGAGTCCGCCTCATTCTCTCTCGGGCCAATACGGAGACGCTGATGCATGCTTTTATCACCAGTAGAATCGAGTACTGTAATGCCCTGCTTTCTGGTCTTCCCAAAAAGAGTATATCCGGTTTACAACTACAAAATTCAGCAGCACGTGTCCTAACGAAGACCAGGGGGCGGGAGCACATTACACCAGTCTTAAAATCAAATCAAACTTTATCTATAAAGCGCTTTTCAAACCACAACAAAGCTTCTCAAAGTGCTTTACAGATTAAAAATTACCCACAGTACCCTTCCCAAAACCCAAGAGTAAAGAAAACCATCACCACAGCTATATACCCCCCCCCCCCCCCCCCCATCTCCCATGCAGGCACACACATAAAAGCAACAATAGACAAAAGCAAAACGGGCTGAGTACTGATGAGCCAGGAAACGTCATCATGGGAGCCATCTACATTGGCCGCAGCAGATCAACAGCAGCCGCCAAGGCACTGACCCAGGGAGCCCAGAGGAGGGAGGGCTGGTACCCCCACCTCCACCCAAGCATTACCCGGAGAGCACCAAGGTAGCCACAGCCGACCACCGCCCCCGAGGCAGGGGGCTCCCACAGAGGAAACACTGGAAGGAAGACTAAAATGAGGTAAAATATAAAAATGTAAATAATTATAAGATCTGATCAAATAAAAATGCAACGCAGATAAACTATAATTGATAAATAGCCAGCTAAAAGCTAAACAAAAAAAAATTCAATCAAATAAAACATGCAAAGCAATTAAACTGATTTTAATAAATAATAATCAGTTAAAAGCTATGTTAAAAAGGTGAGTCTTGAGCCTGCTCTTAAAAACATGAATGTTCTCTGCGGCCCTGAGGTCCTCTGGCAGCCTGTTCCAGAGGTGAGGGCCATAATAATGGAAAGACGCCTCACCATGAGTGTATGTCCTGACTTTGGGGATGACAAGGAGACGACTGCCAGAAGAGCGCAGAGACCACGAAGGTTCATATGGTAAAAGCAATTCCGAAAGATAAGAAGGCCCAAGACCATTAAGACACTTAAAAATTATTAAAAGAACCTTATAATCGATCCTAAAACATACGGGGAGCCAATGCAGTGATTCTAAGACTGGTGTAATTTGTTCCCGCCTCCTGGTCTTAGTCAGGACACGAGCTGCTGAATTTTGTAAAAGCTGTAAACTTGAGATACTCTTTTTGGGAAGACCAGAAAGCAGGGCATTACAGTAATCAATCCTACTGGTGATAAAAGCATGCATCAGCGTCTCCGTATTGGCCAGAGAGAGAATGGGGCAGACTCTGGCGATGTTCTTTAAGTGATAAAACCTATTTTAGTAATATTTTTATGTTAGGAATAAAAGTCAGCTCAGAGTCAAAAATCACGCCCAAGTTCTTCACTTGTAAAGAAGGATTCAAAGACAGTGATTGTAGTTTTGGTAAAAGTTTCTCTCTCTGAGCCTTAGGACCGATGACTAAAACTTCAGTTTTGTCCTGGTTGAGCTGGAGAAAGTTTTCTGCCATCCATGATTTAATATCTAAAATGCAGTTAAAAAGTGCATCCATTGGCCGTGTGTCCTCAGGAGACATGGAGATGTACAACTGTGTATCATCAGCATAACTGTGAATGTTCACTTCATGTCTTCTGATGACGCTGCAAAGAGGGAGCATATAAAGGTTAAAAAGCACTGGGCCTAAAATTAAACCCTGGGGCACACCCCATGTGATCTTGTGGACCTTAGAGGAGCAGGTATCTAAACTTGCCATAAAGGTCCTGTCTGTAAGATATGATGTGAACCATTTATGAACAGCACCAGAGAGGCCAATCTGTTTTAAACAGGTTAAAAGAATAGTGCGGTCTACTGTATCAAAGGCAGCGCTTAGATCCAGTAGAACCAGCACTGTCACCTTCTGAGCATCATAATTTAATCTAAAATCATTTAAAATCTTTAAAAGAGCTGTCTCTGTGCTGTGGATCACCCTAAAACCAGACTGAAATTTCTCTAGGACATTATGAGCGTTAATAAAATCATTAAGTTGAATTAAAACAAGTTTTTCTAAACCTTTTCTTAAAAATGGTAAGTTAGATACCGGTCAGAAGTTGTTTAAATCATTAAAATCTAAATTGCTCTTCTTCAGCAGGGGCCTCACTACCGCCCATTCAAAGGCAGCAGGAAAGACCGCCTCTGAAGGGAGCAATTCATCCTGCTTAAAATCTCGTCTTTAAAAGATTAATAAAATTGCTTTAAAAACCGGGTAGGAATCGGGTCCAGGGCACTTGTAGTGGGCCTCACTGAGAAGAAATCTTTATCAAGGGTTCCAGCTTCCACCAGGACAAAACTGTCCAGCGTTTCCTCTGGTAAAGAGACACACTCAGATTTGTCTAGAACCAGGTTACTTTGAGAGGATAAAATTTTACATCTGATTTTGTCTACCTTTCCTCGGAAGTGGTCTGCGAACTCCTCACACAGAGTGTTTGAGGGGGTTTTCTGAAGTGCAGTAGAGGTATGATTAAGAATGTTGTCAATGGTGGAAAACAGAATTTTGGGATTATTTTTATGTTCTGAAATGATTCTGGAGAAGTATGCATTTCTGGAATTTCTTACAGCGTTATTGTATGATTTGAGATGTTCTATGTATATCTGATGATTTATTTATGATTTAGTTTTTCCTCCATTTCCTGTCTGCCACCCTGCAGCTCCTCTTTAATTTCTTAAGGTTTTCATTTCTCCATGGTATTGTACATTTTGAATGAGTTTTTACAACTTTTAGTGGAGCCAGAAGGTCGAGAGCGGATTGAAGCCTACTGCTAAAATCATTCACAATAAAATCACAGGGGGCAGATAAAGGTACAGGAGGAAACTAATTAAAATCTTCAATAAAACCTGCAGCCACTTCAGGGGTTAGATGACATTTCCTGACAGTTCTCACAGAGGTTTCTATTTGGGTAAAACAGGTGATTTTAAAACACACACAGTAGTGGTCAGAGACAGCCAAGTCAACAACAGAGGACACACTAGTGGACAGGCCATATGTGATGACCAAGTCCAGGGTGTGTCCTCTGTTGTGAGTTGGTTGCATGACATGATGACTAAAATCCATATAATTCAAAATATTTAAGAATTCTGTTGATAAAGGTTATCTATTTTAGATTAAAATCACCAGCTAAAATTATTCGTTCTTAAGAGTTGTGCAAACTTAATAACAACTCTGAAAATTCTTGAATAAAAAGTGCACTCTTTTTAGGAGGCCTATCAGCTGTCACACATAAAATCTGAGGAGTGTTAAAAACAGAGGCAGTATATTCAAAAGTGGTAAAATTATCAAGTAAAACAGGTTTGGCAGAAAGGGTTAATGAACTTATAAAAGCGGTTCCACCTCCCCTCTGGCTACTCCTGGTTTAATAAGAAAAGTTAAAATTAGGTGGGGAGGCCTCTGTAAGAACAGCAGGAGCATCTGCACTCAGCCATGTTTCCGTTAAAAATAAACCTTGAAGATTATGGTCTAAAATCAAATCATTTATTATAAAAGTTTTATTCAACAGAGAGCGAACATTTAAAAGTGCCAGTTTAATAGTAGTTGGAGTGACTGTATGATTTACTGGAGGTGGGATTTTTAGCAACTGTTTAAAATTATTTGGGTTGCATTTGTTCACTTTATGATTATTTGTTCACTCTCTGCTGATAATTACAGGAATGAAAGAAGTGGGGCAAGGTCCAAGTCCGATATGTGAGTTACTGTTAAAATCAGGACTGAGTTAATAGGAGCAGGGACAAGCTGGACATCAGGATGTGGTTGAGGGGGCAGAGAGGGCAGGAGTAGCTGGAGCCAGTGTGGTGGACAGGGGTGGACGAGGGTATGCCAGGCTTAATGCCAGCATATGCGTGCCTTGTCTGTTTAGATGTAGTCCGTCCGCCCCAAACAGTTGACTCCTCCCCCAGAAAATGTTAAAATTGTCCATAAAACCAATGTTATGCATGGCGGTGGCAGTGGAAAGCCAGGTGTTCAGAGAAAGGAGCCTGCTGAAACGGCCTATTCCTCTGCTGATGGTGGGAGTGGGGCCAGAGATAAAAACAGATAGGTGTTTGTCTTTTAAAAGATTAAACAAATGGATAAAATCCTGCTTTAGGAGCTCAGACTGCTGTTTACGGATGTTGTTGGTGCCAGCATGAATTCTAACTTTACTCACGGTTGGGTGGCTTCAAATGGAGTCCAGGATCTGTTCAGAAATGTCATTTACCATAGCCCCAGGAAAACAAAGAGTAACGGCTCCTCTCATCCTAATGTGCCGGATTATTGAGTCTCCAATGATGAGGGTCGTGGGTGGCTGGTCTGTGGCTGATGGTGAGCAGAGGATCCCTCACTGTCCAGGACCTGCTGGATGTTGGGCGGCTTGGCTTCCCCAGGACTGCAGCAATGTTTAGTGGGCGCCAAGGGCTTGTTCTGTGGATTTGGGGTGAAATGGAGCACTCCTGTCACACTCATGGTCCTGGATTAGGTGGAGAGTAGAGATCCTTCGTTCCAATTCCAGGATTTTCTTGGTTAGGTTGATGCAACCTTCACACTCTGAGCTACAGGTGAGTGGAGCCATGATAGAGTCCGTGTTCTGATAAAAAAAAACGCCCGGATAAAAAGAAATAATTCGCTAAAACCTAGTGGTGAAAAAAACTAATTAAAAACAAGTTAAAACCGTGTTAATTAGGAAGCCAGAGTTGGCAGGTTTTTCGTTTGAAATGGACGCCGACGCATCAATCACTGCATTGGCTCCCCATATATTTTAGGATCAATTTTAAGATTATTTTAATAGCTTTTAATTGTCTTAATGGTCTTGGCCCTTCTTATCTTTCAGAACTGCTTTTACCTTTTGAACCTTTGCGGTCTCTGCGCTCCTCTGGCAGCCATCTCCTTGTCAAACCAAAAGTTCAAGACACACACTCATGGTGAGCCATCTTTCCAGTTTTATGGCCCTCACCTCTGGAACAGGCTGCCGGAGGACTTCAGGGCAGCAGAAAACGTCAATGTTTTTAAGAGCAGGCTCAAGACTCACTTTTTTAGCTGAGCTTTTAATTGATTATTTATAAATATCTGCCCAATTGTTCTGCTTGTTTTACTTGATTAAATTTTATTAATATTTTACACTTAATAATTCTAAATTTTATCAGTGTTTTACAATTTAATCTCATACTTATCTACTCTTTATTTTAATATTTTAACCTGTTATTTTTACTGTAATGCCCTGCTTTCTGGTCTTCCCAAAAAGAGTATATCAGGTTTACAACTACTACAAAATTCAGCAGCACGTGTCCTGACGAAGACCAGAAGGCGGGAGCACATTACACCGGTCTTAAAATCATTGCATTGGCTCCCCGTACATTTCAGGATCGACTTTAAGGTTCTTTTAATGGGTTTTAAGTGTCTTAATGGTCTTGGGCCTTCTTATCTCTCTGAACTGCTTTTACCATATAAACCTTCGCGGTCTCTGCGCTCCTCTGGCAGCCGTCTCCTTGTCACCCCAAAAGTCAGGACACACAAGCATGGCGAGGCGTATTTCCAGTTTTATGGCCCTCACCTCTGGAACAGGCTGCCAGAGAACCTCAGGGCTGCAGAGAACGTTCATGTTTTTAAGAGCAGGCTCAAGACTCACCTTTTTAGCTTAGCTTTTAACTGATTATTATTTATCAGTTTGTTTAATTGCTCTGGATGTTTTATATGATTATATTTTTATCAGTTTTACTATTTAATCTTAGCACGTTAATTTACCGTTTCTTTTATCCCCGTTCCAGCGTTTCCTCTGTGGGAGCCCTCTGCCCTGGGAGCGGTGGTCGGCTGTGGCTCCCTGGGTGCTCTCCAGGTGGAGCTTGGGTGGAGGTGGGGGTCTTGGCCTTGCCTCCACTGGGTGCCCTGTGTCGGTGCCTCGGCTGCTGCTGTTAGTCTACCGCTGCCGGGGCAGATGGCTCCTCTGATGGCGTTTCCTTCCATGGTTCATCTGCACTCTGCCCAATGTCCTTTTTTACTTTTTCTTTTAACTGTGTGTGTGCATGGGAGATGGGTTAGGGGGAGGGGGGTATAACTGTGACTATGCTTTTAAATCTGTGGGGGAGGGAAGGGAAGGTGGTTTTATGTGGGGTCATTTCAATCTGTAAAGCACTTTGTGATGCAACTTCTTGTATGAAAAGCGCTTTATAAATAAAGTTTGATTTGATTTGATTTATTTTAATCTTCCTTCCAGTGTTTCCTCTGTGGGTGCCCTCTGCCTCAGGAGCGGTGGTTCGGCTGTGGCTGCTTTGGTGCTCTACAGGTAGTGCTTAGGTGAACGCGCCCAGCGGAGGGAAGGCTGGGCGCCCTGGGCCAGTGCCTTGGCTGTTTCTGTTGATCTGCTGCTGCCGATGCAGATGCAGATGGCTCCGCTGATGGCGTTTCCTTACTCGGTCCAATGTCCTTATAACCATAAGGTGTTCAGCCCCCTCCCACCACTATCAGTCCATCTATCAGTGCCAACTTTATAGGCAGAAATGCCTGTTCTCTACCATTATAATGTGCTCATAGTGAGAGGTGGATGCTTAGATCCCATTAAACGTTTCCATTTCATTTTGTTTTGTCTTTTTCTTTTTTTGTGGAAGCGAGAACGGAAAATGGAACAGTAGTCTGGCTATAGTTTCTTATGAATTTTTGGTAGAAATTGGCAAAACCAACACAATGCTGGAACTACTTTATTGATATGAGCATAGGCCAATCTGTAACATTTTTTTTATCTGTGGGTAGTCTTTACTGGCCCTCCCTCAAAGATGCTTTTCAAAAACATGACTGAGGGGCTGTTTACATGACAACGTTGCCGTTTTTGTTTGAATAAGTGGGTGAAAACGCACTGCGTTTACACGACAGGGCGCGCAATGGAAAACAATGTAGTACCTATGCCCGGCCTTTAGATGGCAGTGTGTATGCAGTGTTCCAAGGTTTCCCCCTCACAACCCGGAAAATAAAAATTTCATGATAAATAACAATGGCGGTCTTCTTGTAGTGCTTCGCTTAAATAAAGGCGTATTGACTGATTTGACGCACTTACTGTATGCGTTTCCGTTGGCGATCGCATAGGAGCCTGGTGATCTCTAAGTTTTGCTTAGAGAGATCAAATAACTTCTGAATACAGAGATCAAATAACGTCTGAAGTTGCATCAGCAGTTACAGCATACCTGGATCTGCCATTGTTGTTGTTTTTTCTGTAGAAAGGAGGCGTGGGCAAGTCCAACATGCAGCTGGCAGTGACGTCATTGTATCTCTCAGAGCTGCTTTTACCGTATGAATCCTCGCGGCCTCTGTGCTCCTCTGGCAGCCGTCTCCTTGTGATTCCAAAAGTCAGGACACACACTCATGGTGAGGCATCCTTTCATTATTAAGGCTCTCATCTCTGGAACAGGCTGCCAGAGGACCTCAGGGCCGCAGAGAACGTTCATGTTTTTTAAGAGCAGGCTCAAGACTCACTTTTTTAGTCTAGCTTTTAATTAATTATTACTTATTATAGTGTGTTTCATTGCTTTGTATGTTTTATTTGCTTATATTTTAACAGAGTTTTATTAGTAGCTATCTTTGCTACTATATGGTTAACTGTTTTTACTATTATATTTATTACTACTTATTTTACTTATATTAGCTCTGGTTATTTTACATTTTTACTTATTAATCCTTCTTCCAGCGTTTCCTCTGTGGGAGCCCTCTGTCTCGGGGGCGGTGTTCGGCTGCGGTGGCCTGGGTGCTCACCAGGTAGTGCTCAGGTGGAGGCGGGGGTCTCTACCCTCCCTCCTCTGGGCGCCCTGTGTCGGTGCCCTGGCTGCTGCAGTGGACCTGCTGCTGTTGGGGCAGACGGTGCTCCTGATGGCGTTTTCCTTACATGCCTGACTCATCTGAGCTCAGCCCAGTTTCTACCAATGATATTACGTGTTTTGGGAAGATGTCTGTGTGTGTTTGTGGGTGGATGTGTGCCAGTGTGTGTCTGTGTATGTCTGGGAAATGGGTTTGGGAAGGGGGAATAACTGTCTTTTCGTTTTCATAATTGTGGGGAAGGGATGGGAATCTGGGTTATGTGGGCTCATTTTAATCTGTAAAGCACTTTGAGCTGCATTTTTTGTATGAAAGTGCTTTATAAATAAAGTTTGATTTGATATACAGAAAAAATTTAAGGTCAAGTTCAGAGACAGCAAGGAGGCATACGCTGGAGAGCAAACTACAGAGTGTAATGTTTTGTTTTCTTAAGAGAGACTCTAATTTCTAATTCTAAAGACCTGTTTGAAGAGTTTCAGTCAGGTATTAGAGCTCATCATAGCACTGAAACAGCACTGGTGAAGGTTACTAATGATATTCTCATGGCCTCAGATAATGGACTTGTGTTTGTTCTGGTCTTGTTAGATCTCAGTGCTGCTTTTGACACAGTCGATCATAATATTCTCTTAGAAAGGCTTGAACATGTTGCAGGGATCAAAGGAACAGCCCTAGGCTGGTTTAAATCATATTTGTCTGATAGATTCCAGTTTGTTCATTCAAATGATAAATCTTCTTCACACTCAAGGGTTACTTGTGGAGTTCCACCGGGTTCTGTGGCTGGACCAATTCTTTTCACCATATATATATGCTTCCAATTCATAGAATCATTAGACAGCATGGGATAAATTTCCACAGTTATGCTGATGATACACAACTATATTTATCCATAAATCCTGATGAACCCAGTCAGTTAGGTAGATTACAGGCATGCCTGGAAGACATAAAAACATGAATGACTCTAAACGTTTTGCTCTTAAATTCTGACAAGACAGAATTTGCTGTCTTTGGACAGGAAGTTCTAAAGAAGAAGATGATTAGTCAATCACTTCATCTGGATGGCATTAAATTGGCATCCAGTAATAACGTAAAGAAACTTTTTAACTTATTGGAATGTTTGTATAAATGTATTGAAATGACTTCTTGTTAAGTGCCTTGAGATGACATCTGTTGTGAATCAGCGCTATTTAAATGTGGCGTATGTTTTGGGTTGTTTTCCTGTTGGAAGGAGTCTCAAACCTTTGCCAACCTTTAACAGACCCTTCTCTGACGGGGTAAGCCGTATTGCGTCATTTCCTGTTGTCACTGCTGTGGTCCGTGGAGCTGTTTTGGTGTTCAAACGCTCTTGAATTGATCTTATTTTCTCTGTGCTGAGGCTTTTCTAAGTTATTTTAACACACAATCACACTAAAAGACACATTTTGTGGTGGTGTACTTTACGTTTTGGGAACTCCTCGTGTTTCACACAGTTTTTCTTTGGGTGGAAGGTCTCGCTAGCTCAGTTAGCTTAGCTTCATTGCGGCTATGGCTACTCTTCTTTCTCCTGTCTCTAACTCTTCTCTTCTCTCTTGCTCTCTCTGTCAGATGTTTAGTTACTTCCCTGCCTCCTTTAGTGATAATGGTAACTGTAATAAATGTAATATTTTTGTAGCTTTGGAGGCGAGGGTATCAGAATTAGAAGCACGGCTCCGCGCTGTTGAAAAACCAGCAGATAGCCGAAGCCCATTAGCCAGCGTGGAGCCAACAAGAATAGAACCCCCTAGCTGTCCTCCGGTAGAGCCCGCGCAGCCGGGACCTCTAGGCGGCTGGGTGACTGTACGTAGGAAGCATAGTTCTAGGACCCAGCCCCCGGGCCACCACCAACCGGTCCGCGTTTCTAACAGATTTTCCCCGCTCAGCGACACACCCGCTGAGAAGCCGGCCCTGGTAATTGGCAGCTCCATAGTCAGAAACGTGGCATTAGAGACACCATTGACCATAGTCAAATGCTTGCCAGGGGCCAGAACGGGCGACATCAAATCCAACCTGAAACTGCTGGCTAAAGATAAGCGTAAATACAGTAAGATTGTTATTCACGCTGGCGGTAATGACACCCGGTTACGCCAATCGGAGGTCACTAAAATTAGTGTTGCTTCGGTGTGTAAGTTTGCCAAAACAATGTCAGACTCGGTAATCTTTTCTGGTCCCCTGCCTGATCGGACCAGTGACGACATGTTTAGCCGCATGCTGTCATTCCATCAATGGTTGTCTAGGTGGTGTCCTGCAAACGATGTGGGCTACATTGATAACTGGAGAACTTTTTGGGGAAAACCTGGTCTGATCCGGAGAGACGGCATCCATCCCACTTTGGATGGAGCAGCTCTTCTTTCTAGGAATATGGCCGAATTTATTAATCCTCCAAAACACTGACAACCCAGGGTCCAGACCAGGAAGCAGAGTCGTAGTTTAACCCACCTCTCTGCTGCTTCTGTACTGTTACCCACCCATTACCCTATAGAAACAGTGTCTTGCCCACGGCCAAAATTAAATGGATTAAAAGTTAAGCCAACAAAAGCAAATTATGGAAATCTCATAAAAATAAATACAACTTTGACTGAAAATAAATCTATTAAATGTGGTTTATTAAACATAAGATCTCTCTCCTCAAAGACTTTGTTAGTAAATGACTTGATTTGTGATAATCACATTGATTTCCTTTGTCTCACAGAAACCTGGTTGCAGCAGGAGGATTATGTCAGTATAAATGAGTCAACTCCTTCCAGTCATTTAAATTTTCACATTCCTAGAAATACTGGGCGAGGAGGAGGAGTTGCAGCCATTTTCCGTTCTGATTTACTAATTAGTCCCAGACCAATTGATAGCTACAGTTCTTTTGAGCATCTAACCCTTAATTTTCCTCATCCAAGTTGCAAAACATTAAGACCATTTTTGTTTGTGGTTTTGTATCGTCCACCAGGCCCTTACTCTCAATTCTTGGATCAGATCTCACATTTTTTATCTGATATAGTATTAAATACTGATAGGGTTATTATAGTGGGGGACTTCAATATTCATGTGGATACTGAAAGTGATAGCCTAAATGCAGACTTTAATGCTATTTTAGACTCAATTGGCTTTACTCAAAAAGTACAGGGATCGACCCACTCAGGTAAACACACTTTGGACCTTGTACTGACATACGGTATTGAGTGTGAGGAAATAACAGTCCACCCACATAACCCGGTCCTGTCTGACCACTTCTTGATAACTTTTGAATTTACTTTAACTGACCATCTTAAATCTGAAAGAAAATTTCATTATAGTAGAACTTTATCAGACAATGCTGTAACAATTTTTAAAGAATCTGTACCATTCTTACTTTCCTCAGTGTCTCAGAGTAACACAGTGGATGGCAGCAATTCTATCTCAAACCCCCAGACGGTCGTGGCAGATGGCCGCTCCTACTGAGCCTGTTTCTGTTGGAGGTTTCTTCCTGTTAAAGGGGAGTTTTTCCTCTCCACTGTCGCTACATGCTTGCTCAGTATGAGGGATTGCTGAAGGACCAACCTCACGCCAATGACTGACGCAATCTGCTGGGATTCCTTAAATAGGAAACTTTTTAACTGATTGGAATGTTTGTATAATTGTATTGAAATGACTTCTTGTTAAGTGCCTTGAGATGACATCTGTTGTGAATTGGCGCTATATAAATAAACTGAATTGAATTGAATTAAATAAACTGAATTGAATTGAATTAATTTCAAGCAGCAAACCTAGATGAAGAGAGACAAGTTTTTTTAAAGGTTTATTTGGAACTAATTCAGCAAACGAGTGAGAGCCAAGGAGATTGTTCTGCATCGATGGAATCCGGGAAACGGGAAACGGGAACTGAAGGGGAACATGTAAGTGGTTAGTTTAAAGGTCTTACTTCCTTGTCGGCTTCAGGGAGACTCGGAGGAGGTATGCCAGAAACAAGAACTGAGTTCAGCTGGGGAGTGGGTGGTTTGTATAGAAGCCTCTTTTGTTCTTACAGGTGGAGCTGTTGGAGGGCAGACAGGCAGGCGTCGGAGAGCAGCGGGGTCTAGGTTAGTTCCTTGTGTGATTTCAGGTGGGGGAAGAACGGAGACTGACCAGGGTGGAATCCAGAGTTTGCCTGGAGGAGTCTTGGTCGGGGAAAAATCCAGAACAAAATCTACGAAGGAGATGAAGAGAGGTAAGTAGCTTAAAGAGTAAGTTCTTGATTCTAATCATGAAGCTCAGAGATAAGATCTGGCCTGTGTACCACGCTTAGAGCGAGAACCATCTGGCGTCAGTCTCCAGGATCCACTCCCCTTAAGAATGGTAATGCTGACAAGATCTGATGGAGAGCACCTCCTGCAGAACCTGCCGGTCACGCCCCGTGCAGAATGAGGTAAGAAACAAACAGACACACCCACTCACCCAGCACACAGTTGCTGAGACCTAACACAATTGGAACAATATCAGAGATGTCTGGTCAGGAATTAAAAAGATCACAGGCTTTAACCACGGGAGGAATGGGATAGATGGAAGTCTGGACAGAGCCAATGAACTGAATGCAGTCATCGATAGGTTAAGTTCTGAATCAAGCTCAGCATCCTCCTCTCCTATCCTCAGCCAAACAGACATCCCACCCTCCTCTGACCACCAGCTTTACTGTCACACCTGGGATGTGTTATCCTTCACCTCAGTCATGGACTCTTCTGATTCCATAAGTTTGTCTTCAACCAAGTCAGGAGATGCCCTCCCACTTGTCTGTTTCTAAAAGTCAGATGAAGACACAGCTGGAGAATCTAAACTGGAACAAGGCTGCATGTCCAGATGGTGTCAGCCCCAGAGTCCTGAAGGCCTGTGCAGAGCAGCTCTGTGGGATTCTGCAGCACATCTTCAACCTTAGCCTAACTCAGGAGAAGGTTCCAGTGTTGTGGAAGACATCCTGTCTTGTTCCAGCACCAAAGAAAACTCACACATCCGTCATCAACAACTATAGACCGGGGGCGTTGACATCCCACATCATGAAGGTCCTGGAGAGACTCCTCTTGCCACCGCTGAGTAAGCAAGCAAGAATGTATCAGGACCCACTGCAGTTTGCTTATCGCCATGGAGTTGGAGTTGAAGATGCCATCATCCACCTGCTTCATCCAACCCACTGTCATCTGGAGAAACCAGGCAGTACTTTGATGATCTTGTTCTTTGATTTCTCTAGTGCATTTAACAAAATTCAGTCTGATTTGCTTTGTCAGAAATTCCTGAAGACACAGATGGAGCCCTCAACAATCGACCAGATTAATGACTACCTGAAAAACAGACCACAGTTTGTGAGACTGAAAGTTTGTGTGACAAACCAGGTGGTCAGCAGCACAGGAGCACCACAGGGGACCTTGCTCTCACCATTCCTTTTCACTCTGTACACCTCAGACTTCCAGTACAAATCAGAGACCTGTCATCTGCAGAAATGCTCAGATGACTCTGCAATTGTTGGGTTTATCAGAGATGGACAAGAAGCTGAATACAGGAAGCTGGTAGATCGCTTTGGGACGTGGTGTGGAAACAATTGTCTTACCTTGAATGTGAACAAAACAAAGGAGATGATTGTAGATTTAAGAAGAAACAGAGTTAAGTCAAACACTGTTTGCATCATGGGACAAAAAGTGGAGGTGGTTGAGGGGTATAAATACATCTGAGTTCACCTGGACAACAGATTGGACTGGAGGCAAAACAGTAAAGTCTTCTACAAGAAGAGAGAGCAGGCTGTACTTCGTGAGGAACGTTAGGTCTTTCAAGGTTTTCAGCAAGATGCTGCTGATCTTCTACAAGTCTGTTGTGGAGAGTGTAATCTTTTCAGCCGTCATCTATTTGAGTAGCAGCACTTAAAAAGGCTCAACCAGCTGATAAAGAAGGCTGGTTCTGTTCAGGGGACAACTGTGGAACATCTGGAGATGATAATGCAAAGAATTATTCTTTATAAAATCAAGAAAATTTTAGCATCCTCTTCATGAGACTATCCAATCATGAGACTTCATGAGACTATCCTACAACAAGTGTCTTCAGTCAGAGGCTTCTTCAGTTTCGCTGCAACACAGACCGCTACAAGAAATCCTTCCTGCCCACAGCTATCATGATCTGCAACAACTCATTGAGATATTAATTAGTATGAACATGTATGAACAGCCTACTCTAGGAGAGAAACTCATCTTAACATGTCAGCTCTGAGCCAGCTTTAAAGGGCACATACAGTTAGTCTCAACAAAATCTCAGCCAGAAACTGTGTCTAGGAAAGAGACAGGATTAAACAGTGAAAGAACATTAGGTTGTTGGCAGCAGTAGCTCAGTCGATGCCTCCCTCCAGCAAGGTGTCCCAGCTAAATAGAACACCAGGCCAGGACGTTAGTCTCCTGGAAGATCTATTGTATTGTATAGTTAGTGAGAAGGTAAGAAGAAGCTTCATGTTTACTGAATACCTGGTGGACCTCGGGTGGATTACCAGTATCCCCATCTCTTTTTTTTTGGTCTGCCAGTTTGCATAGGTTCATCCTTAGTTTGTTAGCAAGGTTGGAAGGAATTTGTTGATTAGAGAAAGTATAACAAAAAAGATGCCTAACTTCAGTTCTTCAATTTAGGATGTGACCGTAATACATTCAATTTCTGTAAAATATTTCTGTGAAACAGTTCAGGTAACTGTCCAAGCTGAAAATAAAATTTGAAGACTCAGATCCAAAAAAAACTAATCAAATTCTAGCAAAAGTCTGAGTTCCAGGCACACCCAGGTGGACCGTAATCAGCTAATATATTTTTTATGATAGTGACTTTTAAGATGCCTATCACCAAAGCTAACAATACATTTTCAAAATACAGTGGCTTGCAAAAGTATTCGGCCCCCTTGAACTTTTCCACATTTTGTCACATTATAGCCACAAGCATGAATCAATTTTATTGGAATTCCACATGCAAGACCAATACAAAGTGGTGTACATGTGAGAAGTGGAACGAAAATCATACATGATTCCAAACATTTTTTACAATAATAACTGAAAAGTGGGGTGTGCGTAATTTTTCAGCCCCCTAAATCAAAACTTTGTAGAACCACCTTTTGCTGCAATTACAGCTGCCAGTCTTTTAGGGTATGTTTCTACCAGCTTTGCACATCTAAAGACTGAAATTCTTGCCCATTCTTCTTTGCAAAACAGGTCCAGCTCAGTCAGATTAGATGGACAGCATTTGTGAACAGCAGTTTTCAGATCTTGCCACAGATTCTCGATTGGATTTAGATCTGGACTTTGACTGGGCCATTCTAACACATGGAAATGTTTTGTTTTAAACCATTCCATTGTTGCCCTGGCTTTATGTTTAGGGTCGTTGTCCTGCTGGAAGGTGAACCTCCGCCCCAGTCTCAAGTCTATTGCAGACTCCAAGAGGTTTTCTCCCAAGATTGCCCTGTATTTGGCTCCATCCATCTTCCCATCAACTCTGACCAGCTTCCCTCTTCCTGCTGAAGAGAAGCACCCCCAGAGCATGATGCTGCCACCACCATATTTGACAGTGGGGATGGTGTGTTCAGAGTGATGTGCAGTGTTAGTTTTCCGCCACACATAGCGTTTTGCATTTTGGCCAAAAAGTTCCATTTTGGTCTCATCTGACCAGAGCACCTTCTTCCACATGTTTGCTGTGTCCCCCACATGGCTTGTGGCAAACTGCAAACGGGACTTCTTATGGTTTTCTTTTAACAATGGCTTTCTTCTTGCCACTCTTCCATAAAGGCCAACTTTGTGCAGTGCACGACTAATAGTTGTCCTATGGACATATTCCCCCACCTGAGCTGTAGATCTCTGCAGCTCGTCCAGAGTCACCATGGGTCTCTTGCCTGCATTTCTGATCAGCGCTCTCCTTGTTCGGCTTGTGAGTTTAGGTGGACGGCCTTGTCTTGGTAGGTTTACAGTTGTGCCATACTCCTTCCATTTCTGAATGATCGCTTGAACAGCGCTCCGTGGGATGTTCAAGGCTTGGGAAATCTTTTTGTAGCCTAAGCCTGCTTTAAATTTCTCAATAACTTTATCCCTGACCTGTCTGGTGTGTTCTTTGGACTTCATGGTGTTGTTGCACCCAACAACCTCTGAGGCCGTCACAGGGCAGCTGTATTTGTACTGACATTAGATTACACACAGGTCCACTCTATTTAGTCATTAGCCCTCATCAGGCAATGTCTATGGGCAACTCACTGCACTCAGAGCAAAGGGGGCTGAATAATTACGCACAACCCACTTTTCAGTTATTTATTTGTAAAAAACATTTGGAATCATGTATGATTTTTGTTACTACTTTTGCAAGCCACTGTAGTTTTTTTAGATGGTCGTGGTTTCGCTGGATGATTCAAGTGTCAAATGGTTTTATATTTTGAAGAGTTTGAGATGGAAAAAAAACTTGTAGGCTCTTCGGAGAATGTCTATAGAGGTAAAACAGGTGCAGTGTTCTGAGTATTATCCTGCATTTGCTAAAAGAGTGACATTAAACATCCACGTGGGGAGATTAGGAGATTTAATAAATTAGATTGGGTTGTCAGGGGGCAGCTCAATTTGCATGTCCTGAGATGAAGCTTTTCAGATTACTGAGGGCCCAGAGAACAAATACCATGTAAGACTGAGGCAGAAGCTGCAGACTCACCACTGAACTAATCTCATCTCATGGAAGCTGAGCCAAGCAGATAGAATGTGACTAACCTGCATATTAAATAAGCCATAATGATATTTCATGAAGCATATCCAATAACCAGTGCCTAAGAAAAGCTATCATAGTGTGTTATGTGCGTTGGGCCTCTGAAAACTAGTCAAGCTGCTAAGACCTCACTTTGATAAGGTCTAATTCTGAGAATACATATTATTGTAAACAAATGGATATTGTAAAGGTCAATGTGCAACAATCAAAACCTTCAAATAATTACTTACCAGCTTTTTGCTTTGGTGATGAGCTTCATGTTTCTGAGGTTGAAAGGCCTCCCTGCCATTTCTAGCTCTATACACAACTCTGGGTGGGGGACTGGAAAACATTATCGTTTCCAGACAGAAGAATGTTGGTCAAATCAAAACATTACTTCAATGTAAACTTGTCAGGGTTCTGAATAATTTTGAGCTTAACTTTGCAAAAAGCACAAAAGTTATGTATGTGTTTCAGGTTAAGCTCTCGTCAACAAGGCACCAAGTTAATTTCAATTCAATTCAATTTAGTTTATTTATATAGCGCCAATTCAAAACAGATGTCATCTCAAGGCACTTTACAAGAAAAATCATTTTGATCCAATCATACAAACATTCCAATGAGTTTAAAGTTTCAATTAGTTTCCAGACTCCAACCTCAGCAATCCCTCAAACTTAGCATGTAGCGACAGTGGAAAGGAAAAACTCCTCTTTAACAGGATGACATCTCCACCAGAACCTGGCTCAGTACAAGCGGCCATCTGCCATGACCGTCTGGGGGTTCGAGAAGACAAAGATGAAACACAGAAAGAACAGAAAAACTGATGTAAGAGTACTTTTTATATTAAAGAAAATAAAATTTAAAAAAGTTACAGTCAATCTGCAGCCAAATGACTGACAAACAAAAGATTCAAAGTACTCCAATGTTCCAGTCACATTCCAGTTGGTGAGGTGCTATGGGAGATGTGCATATAATATCTGAATCATGATGACCCTGGACCTGTACCAGTCCTGTACCAGTCACCACAGACCCCTCACACCCTGGCCACAATCTGTTTAGGCTCCTCCCGTCAGGCCGGCGTTACAGAGCGTTGTACGCCAAAACCACCCGACACAAGAACAGTTTTTTCCCCCAGGCTGTCGCTCTGATGAACTCTGTGTAGTCACAGAGTGTGAGTCCATTCACATAACAAACTATAACTCTGCACTGCTGTACATACTCACTGTAAAATAACCCCGGTTTGGTGTATATATTATCCTTTATTATGTATTTGTATTTATTTCTTTATTTCACTTATTTAAGTTCTGTACTGGAGAGAAAAGTTGCCGGAGTCAAATTCCTTGTATGTGTCATACTTGGCCATTAAAGCTGATTCTGATTCTGATGTGGAATTCATTTCAATATAGTGAATATGCACAGCTATATGAATTATAAAGCTGTGCATATAATTTAGGCTGACAGATCAGCCTATGACTTATCACCCACTGTGTTAAAATTGCTTTTCCTATTCTTTAAGGAAATCTCAGCAATGCAGTTATGAAAATTACTCTCTCTAGTCAGGATTAACAGTAAGTTAGCCAGGATCAAATTAACTCTGGAAGTTAAATCGGGCAACATACATGTTTAAAGGGTCACACACAAGGGAAGACAAACATCATATATTTGCAAAATCTCTCCAAATGTCAAATGAAATAGTGAATTAACTGCAGGCTAGGTCAAATGTGACACAGTTACATGGGATTAGCTGCAAGTTAGCCTAGGTTGTGATCTGCAGTTTCCACAGTGTACACTGAAATCAGTTTAATTGTTTGTGCACAGGTATTGAAAATATGAATAATTCATTTGAATGCACCTCTCCCTGGGCTGCCACCTTATCGTGGTGGAGGGGTTTGAGTGTCCCAATGATCCTAGGAGCTATGTTGTCGAGGGCTTTTTGCTCCAGGTAGGGTCACCCATGGCAATTTGGTTCTAGGTGAGGGATCAGACAAAGTGCAGCCCAAAAGACCCCTATGATGAGTAAAACAATTGGAATCAGTGTTCCCTCGCCCGGACGCGGGTCACCGGGGCCCCCCTCTGGAGCCAGGCCTGGAGGCGGGGCACGTTGGCGAGCTCCTGGTGGCTCCTGGTGGCCGGGCCTTTACCCATGGGGCCCGGTCGGGCTTAGCCCGAAGAGGTAACATGGGTCCCCCTTCCCATGAGCTCACCACCTGTGGGAGGGGCCATAGGGGTCGGGTGCTGTGTAGGATTGGCGGCGGCCGAAGGTGGCGGCCGAAGGCGGGGACCTTGGCGGTCCGATCCTCGGCTGCAGAGGCTAGCTCTCGGGACATGGAACGTCACCTCTCTGGTGGGGAAGGAACCGGAGCTGGTGTGCGAGGTTGAGAGGTTTCAACTGGACATCGTCGGACTCACCTCGATTCACGGCTCTGAAAACCATCTCCTCGAAAAGGGTTGGACTCTTCCACTCTGGAGTTGCCCCTGCTGAGAGGCGCCGAGCTGGGGTGGGCATACTTGTTGCTCCTCATCTCTGCGCCTGTACATTGGGGTTTACCTCGGTGAACGAGAGAGTAGCCTCCCTCCGCCTACGGGTGGGGGGACGGGTCCTGACTGTTGTTTGTGCTTACGTGCCAAACAGCAGATCAGATTACCCACCCTTCTTGGAGTCTTTGGAGGGGGTGCTGGAGAGTGCTCCTCCCAGGGACTCCCTTGTTCTGCTGGGGGACTTCAACGCTCACGTGGGCAATGGCAGTGAGAACTGAAGGGGTGTGGTTGGGTGGAATGGCCCCCCCGATCTAAACCCGAGTGGTGTCTTGTTATTGGACTTCTGTGCTCGTCATGGATTGTCCATAACAAACACCATGTTCAAGCATAAAGGTGTCCATATGTGCACTTTGGCACCAGGACACCCTAGGCCGCAGCTCGATGATCGACTTGGTTGTCGTCTCATATGATCTGCCACCGCATGTTTTGGACACTCGGGTGAAGAGAGGGGCTGAGCTGTCCACTGACCACTACCTGGTGGTGAGTCGGCTCCGATGGTGGGGGAGGACGCCGGACAGACCTGGAAGGCCCAAACGAGTTGTGAGGGTCTGCTGGGAACGTCTGGCAGAGTCTCCTGTCAGAAGGAGCTTTAACTCACACCTCCGGCAGAACTTTGAACGTGTCCCGGGGGAGGCGGGGGATATTGAGTTTGAGTGGACCGTGTTCCACGCCTCCATTGTCGAGGCGGCTGACCGAAGCTGTGGCCGCAAGGTGGTCGGTGCCTGTCGTGGCGGCAACCCCGAACCCGCTGGTGGACACCGGCGGTAAGGGATGCTGTCAGGCTGAAGAAGGAGTCCTATCGGGTCTTTTTGGCTTGTGGGACCCCTAAAGCAGCTGATAGGTACCGGCAGGCCAAGCCGGATGCGGCTCAGATGGTCGCTGAGGCAAAAACATGGGCGTGGGAGGAGTTTGGAGAGGCCATGGAAAACGACTTCCGTACGGCTTTGAAGCGATTCTGGTCCACCATCCGGCGTCTCAGGGGGGGGAAGCGGTCTGCCACCAACACTGTTTACAGTGGGGATGGTGTGCTGCTGACCTCGACTCGGGACGTTTTGGGTCGGTGGATGGAATACTTCAAAGACCTCCTCAATCCCACCGGCACGCCTTCCAATCTGGAAGCAGAGTCCTGGAGGGTGCTTGGGAGTTCGCCCAACCGGTCTACATGTGTTTTGTGGACTTGGAGAAGGCGTTCGACCGTGTCCCTCAGGGGGCCCTGTGGGGGGTACTCCAGGAGTATGGGCTACCGGGCCCCTTGATACGGGCTGTTAGGTCCCGGTACGACCGGTGCCAGAGTTTGGTTCGCATTGCCGGCAGTAAGTCGGGCTTGTTTCCGGTGAGAGTTGGACTCCGCCAAGGTTGCCCTTTGTCACCGATCCTGTTCTTAAATTTTATGGACAGGATTTCCAGGCGCAGCCAAGGTGTTGAGGGGATCCGTTTTGGTGGCCTCAGGATCGGGTCTCTGCTTTTTGCAGATGACGTTGTCCTGTTGGCTTCATTAGAAGGTGATCTACAGCTTTCGCTAGGGTGGTTCGCAGCCGAGTGTGAAGTGGCTGGGATGAGAATCAGCACCTCCAAATCCGAGGCCATGGTCTTGAGCCGGAAAAGGCAAGGCAAGGCAAGTTCATTTGTATAGCACAATTCATGTCACAAGACAAGTGCATTACATAAAACATCAAAAGCATTACAGCAGGGTGCAGAAAAAGCAAAAGTACAGGAATAAAAACCATGAATTAAAATGAGAAAAAAAAGAAATCTTAAAAGAATCTTAAAAGAAGACGTGCAGATGTAAAACTTAGAATAAAAACCTAATCAAAAGCACCTGAGAACAGGTGGGTCTTTAACCTGGATTCAAATAAACTGAGTGTTTCAGCTGATCTGAGGCTTTCTGGGAGTTTGTTCCAGACATGTGGAGCATAGAAGCTGAACGCAGCTTCTCCGTGTCTGGTTCTGATAAAAGAGCGGATCCAGATGACCTGAGGGGTCGAGTAGGTTCATACTGGGTCAGGGGATCACCAATGTATTTTGGTTCTTAACCATTCTGAGCTTTATAGACCTGCAGCAGAACTTTGAAGTCTATCCTCTGACAGACAGGCAGCCAGTGTAAAGACCTCAGAGCTGGACTGATGTGGTCCACTTTTTTGGTTTTAGTGAGAACTCGAGCAGCAGAGTTCTGGATGAGTTGGAATTTCCTAATTGATTTTTTAGGTAGACCTGTAAAGACGCTGTTACAATAATCAAGCCGACTAAAGATGAATGCATGGACTAGTTCTTCCAGGTCCTGCTGAGACATCAGATCTTTTATCCTTGAGATATTCTTAAGGTGATAGTAGGCTGATTTTGTGATTGCCTTAATGTGTTTTTCAAAGTTTAGGTCTGAGTCCATCACTATACCCAGATTTCTGACGTGGTTGGTGGTTTTTAGGTGTATGGACTGAAGCCTTGTGGTGACCTTCAATCTTTTCTCTTTAGCTCCAAAGACAATTACCTCAGTTTTGTTTTTGTTCAACTGCAGAAAATTGTGGCACATCCAGTCATTAATTTCCTCAATGCATTTGCCAAGAGCCTGTATAGGCCCTTGGTCTTCTGGTGACATTCTAATATATATCTGTGTGTCATCTGCGTAGCTATGGTAACTTATATTGTTGTTATTTATTACCTGTGCCAGTGGGAGCATATAGATGTTAAACAGAAGAGGTCCCAGGATGGGAAGTCTGGGTCTCTTTGCTTAGGCTGCTGCCCCCATGACCCGACCCCGGATAAGCGGAAGAAAATGGATGGATGGATGGATGGATGGATGGGCATTTGAATGCAATGAGAATAAATGAAGGTTACCATGAAGTTAACTGCAAATTAGAGTATACTAAAATATCGATAGCTTCAATACCAGCTTTGTATGTTCTAGAATCGATGTTTTTATAAAAATATCGATATTTCAGTCATTTGGAGCAAATATGTAGTTTATTGGAAATAGAAATATAGCGGAAAGTAACCACAATTACCCTAGTTTATCTGAATGATGCCCACTTAGTCTGAACTACTTGTTCTGCCCCCTGCCAAGTCATGTGCGTAATATGGCACTGTACAACTGCAGAGCATGCTAGCCACTCAGTCCTCTGGTACATGTTCAGTCGCAGTCAGTCTGGCGGATTGAATATGGCTGAACGCAAGCGAAGTTATGTGTGGAGCTACTTCACCTCTATAAACTCAAAAGATGCGGTTTGTGACACGTGTAAGAAAACAGTGAGGTATTGTGGTGATACCACAAACCTAATCAAACATCTACATATAAATCACAAGACAGAATATGACGACATCATGGCTAGGCGGTCAGAAGAGGAGGAAAGGAGAGGCACAGATGATGCTAGGGCAAGACAGACATCGCTTTCAGAATCCTTGGTGCAGGCAGGCACTATCCAGGTACAGAGGGAGAAAATGTGGCGATGTGGCTTTATTTTGGGGGCTTGGGTTTTTGTGACAATGATAAAACGGCAGTTCCCTGAATTCTTAAAACAAATTTGTCTTAGAACTTTGGTTATGAAATAATTAATGAAATAATTAAATGACAAAAATGTCTGCAATAGTTCAGCTTGGAGTAAAATGTGTCCCTGAGATAATCATACATCAATTCAGCAGGCCCAAATTTGGTTAGGTGAGGTTATCTGCAGACTAGATCATTTAAATTACATTACATTTATAAGGCTGCTTTGGACTTTACAGTACGTTTGCCAGGAAAAGTATTTGATAGGTAAGAAGACAGATAATATTGTATCAATAGAATAATTCTCAGTTGTATTATTCTCTGTCTCATTTGTTTTGACTGATGGTTAAATAGAAATTTCAAAATGTGGGTTTTGACACATATGAAGTTATTATGGTACTTCTCTGATTATATATTGTACTAAACATTTCAATTTGAGTTACAGCATTTTTTATAAAATAGAAACTGTATGTAAAGTACCATTTCCTTTCTACTTTGTGGAAGCTATTTTAAAAGTTTGGTTTCATAGATCAAGTAAGATCAAGCGTTCAATGCAGTTTATCATTTAATTTCTAAACTGCTCCCAACAAACAGTCGTTTACATCAGTACCGTCTGTAACTTTGCATAACTCTGAATAACTTTGCACATCATTTTTTGCACAGGCTAAATTGTTTTGCACAGTATAAATACTGTCTCCTTTTGTTAAATAAAGTGTTTTCTGTTCTATGTCCTGCTTGTACATCGGCTTTGTTATTGCTGCTGTTGTCACCTTACTGTACTACCTGAACCCGGTACACAACCAACAAGGCAGAGGAAGGTTTACACTTTTATTAATAAGGGAAAAACAAAGGAGTCTGTGAGCGAAAAGTCTCTCTGGTTCCAGGTTCCAGCTCTCAGGAAGCAGCAACTCATCCTCTCTGCAGATCTGGGTCAACCACCAGGAACACTTTAACCTCGGGACGGGGGAGGGCCAGAGGAAAGGGTCACAAACCCTCAGTCCAAAACAGCGTGGTCAAAAACAGTCCAGGGTCATGCACATGAAATCCATCCAGGGGAAGCAGACAAAAACCAAAAATCCGTTAAGCAAAGGCAGGTTCAGGATCCAGGCAGAAGGTCAAAAACTCAGTAGAAGGAAAAGGCTACTATCTGTACCAGCAGGGTAAGGGCTGAAACAGTGGAGGAGGACAGGCTTGGTCAATACACTGGACCAAACAACATGAACAATGGCTTGAAAGCTGTGGAAGGTAACAGATGATCTTGCACTGGCTCTGAGCGTGAGAGGCACTTAAATAGAGACCTGGCAGGTGTAAGCAATCAGAGTCAGCAATGGGGAAGTGGGCGTGACCAGTGAGAGTAAAGGGCAACAGCATGATCAGACAGGATGACTTGTGACAGCTGTGACAAAATAATTTCCTCACCGTGGACCTAATAAAGGATTTTCTATTCTATTCTATTCTATTCTATTCTATTCTATTCTATTCTATTTTGCCCTTTGTATTCTATATTATTTAGATGATTCCCCAAGAGCAGCAGAACTCACAAGACGCCTGGGAGAGATGATAGTAAAAGACCTCCAGCCCCTGTCTATAGTGAAGGACCAAGGGTTCCAGGGATTTGTGAGGGCTCGTAATCCAAAGTAGAAACTCCCAGGAAGAAAAAAGCTCACAGAGACTCATCTTGTAAACATGTATGAGGATTGTAAAGGCAAAGTAAAGTAATCTTTGCAAGATTTTAAGTGTCGTACTTACCACTGATTTGTGGACTTCAGTGTCCACAGAGGCATATTTGACTGTAACATGTTATTCAATTCAATTCAAATTCAAAATTCAAATTCAATTCAAATTCAATTCAAATTAAAAAATACTTTATTGATCCCAGAGGGAAATTAGGTGTTGGTATAGCTCATATAATTAATTCTTTAAGGAGTTGTTGTAGATTATGATAGGTGTGGGCAGGAAGGATTTCCTGTAGCGGTCTGTATTGCAGTGAAACTGAAGAAGCCTCCGACTGAAGACGCTCTGTTGTTGTATAACAGTCTCATGAAGAGGATGCTCAGGGTTGTCCATAATTCTTTTGATTTTATGAAGAATCCTTCTTTGCATTATCATCTCCAGATTTTCCACAGTTGTCCAAAGAACAGAACCAGCCTTCTTTATCAGGTTGTTGAGCCTTTTTAAATCCCTGGCTGTGATGCCGCTACCCCAACAGATGACAGCTGAAGAGATTACACTCTCCATAACAGACTTGTAGAAGATCTGCAGCATCTTGCTGCAAACCTTGAAGGACCTAAGCTTCCTCAAGAAGTACAGTCTGCTCTGTCCCTTCTTGTAGATGGCTTCACTGTTCAGTCTACAGTCCAGTCTGTTGTCAAGGTGAACTCCGAGGTATTTATACCCCTCAACCACCTCCACTTCTTCTCCCATGATGGAAACAGTGTTTGACTTATCCCTGTTTCTTCTGAAATCTACAATCATCTCCTTTGTTTTGTTCACATTCAAGGTGAAACGATTGTTTCCACACCATGTCACAAAGCGGTCCACCAGCTCTCTGTATTCAGCTTCTTGTCCATCTCTGATACACCCGACAATTGCAGAGTCATCTGAGTACTTCTGCAGATGACAGGTCTCTGATTTGTACTGGAAGTCTGAGGTGTACAGAGTGAAAAGGAATGGTGAGAGTATGGTCCCCTGTGGTGCTCCTGTGCTGCTGACCACCTGGTTTGACACACAATTCTTCAGTCTCACAAATTGTGGTCTGTTGGTCAGGTAGTCATTGATCCAGGCAATTGTTGAGGGCTTCACCTGTGTCTTCAGGAGTTTCTGACAAAGCAAATCAGGCTGAATTGTGTTAAATGCGCTGGAGAAATCAAGAACATGATCCTCACAGTGCTGCCTGCGTTGTCCAGATGACAGTGGGTTGGTTGAAGTAGGTGGATGATGGCATCTTCAACTCCAACTCCACAGCGATAAGAAAACTGCAGTGGGTCCTGATACGTTCTTGTTTATTTACTCAGGGGTGCCAACAGGAGTCTCTTCAGGACCTTCATGATGTGGAATGTCAGGGCAACAGGTCTATAGTCATTGATGACTGATGGGTGAGGTTTTTTTTTTGGTACTGGAACAAGGCAGAATGTCTTCCACAACACTGGAACCTTCTCCTGAGTTAGGCTAAGGTTGAAGAGGTGCTACAGAATCCCACAGTGCTGCTCAGCACAGGGCTTCGGGACTCTGGGGATGACACCATCTGGACCTGCAGCCTTGTTTCGGTTCAGTTTCTCCAGCTGCCTCTTCACCTGACTTTTGCAGACAGAGAAGTGAGAGGGGGAGGCAATGGGGGTAGCAGCATTTCCTGACCTGGTTGAAGTCAAACTTGTGGAATCAGAAGAGTCCATGGCTGAGGTGAAGGATAAAACATCCAAGGTGTAACAGCAAAGCTGTTGATCAGAAGTGAGTGGGATGTCTGTTTGGCTGGGAACAGGAGAGGAGGATGCTGAGCTAGTTCCTGAACTGAACCTGTTGAAGAATGTGTTCAGTTCATTGGCTCTGTCCAGACTTCCATCTATCCAATCCTTCCTGTCCTTAAAGCCTGTGATCTTTCTCATTCCTGACCAGACATCTCGGATATTGTCCCTCTGTAGTTTGTTCTCCAGCTTCTTCCTGTATGCCTCCTTGCTGTCTCTTATCTTGACCTTATTGCTTCTGTAGACTCCTCAATAGTTCACTGTCTCCCTCCCTGAAGGCTCTTTTTTTCTTGTTTAGCAGTTCCTTCAGGTCACTGGTGATCCAGGGTTTGTTATTAGTGAAGCATCTCACTGTTCTGGTGGGGATGATGTTGTCCACACAGAAGTTTATATAGTCAGTCACACACTCAGTCATGGCATTGATGTCCTCTCCATGGGCTTGGAAAAGAGTCATCCAGTCTGTGGCTGCAAAACAACCCTGCAGGGTTTCTTCAGCTTCCTGTGACCATTTTCTCACAGTTTTCTTTGTAAGAGGTTGCCTCTGAACAAGTGGTTTATATTCTGAACAGAGAAAAACAAGATTGTGATCTGATTGTCCCAGAGGAGGTCTTGGTTTGGACATGTATGCATCCTTAACATTTGCATAAAACAAATCCAAGGTCTTGTTTTCTCTTGTGGAGCAGCTGACAAACTGTTGAAATGTTGGAAGTGTAGTAGAGAGTGATGCATGATTAAAATCACCAGATATTGCCACAAATGCATTGGGGTGCTGTGTCTGTAGCTTAGCAACAACGGAACTGATGACATCACATGCATTGTCAGCAACGGCTGAAGGTGGAATGTAAACAACTGCCAAAATTACACTGGTGAACTCTCTTGGCAAATAATATGGCCGAACACTTACTGCCAAGAGTTCGACATCTGGGCTGCAGAGACTGCACTTCACAGTAACATGTCCTGGATGACACCATCTGTTGTTGACAAGCACTGCTACTCCACCTCCTTTTCTTTTCCTGGTCGTTTTTAGATCCCTGTCTGCTCGTACAGTCAGGAAGCCTGGCAGAGAGACGTTGGAGTCTGATCCAGCAGCCACGTCTCCGTAAAACACATAACACTGCATTCCCGGTACTCTGGCTGAGTCCTTGTAAGGGCTTGGAGTTCATCCATCTTGTTAGCCAGTGATCTTACGTTGCCCATTATGATCAATGGAAGAGATGGCTTGAACTTTCTCTGTCTCCTTTTCGCTCCTGCTCTGCATCCATGTCTCCTCCTTATCAATTCACCAGGGATTTGTGGCTTCAGTTGAGGTATTACTTCAGCTTTTGTGATGTTAATCGGCTGCTCCCGGCTGTAAACCACATTGTTGCTATGGTTACGCATCATAACAAGTTGTCAAAAAGTGTACAATTTACAGCAAAAATCCTTCCAGCTTCACAGCACCAGAAACTAGAAAGTATAAAGGTCAAAAAAATGCAATCTTCCTCAAAAAAAAAAGAGGAACCAATGTACAAAAAACCAAAACTTAATATGTAGCCAACAGAGCCACTCCAACAAGCAGCCACCCAGAGCAGCGCAATACTAGAATCTAGAATATGTTGGTTGTGTAGAATATGTCATTCTAGAATGAGTCTAGAATATGTCATTGAAAGCTGTCAAATGAGGGAATTTGTTTTGGAAATCTATGTGTTCCATGGGCAGCATACAGCTGATAATATTAGCTTAGAGCTTAGGCGGATCACAGAAGAATGGGGCATAACTGAGAAAGTGGTTGCAGTTGTGACAGATAATGGTGCAAATATGGTTGCATTAGTACACAAGGCAGGATATAGGCATCATCCTTGTTTTTGCACATACAGTAAATCTAGTTGTAAAGGACAGACTCAAAAATGTCCCAGAAATGGTGAAGGTCCTGGAAAAATGCAGTGCGATTGTCTCCTTTTTCACCACAACAGTAAGGCCACAGAAAAGCTCAGGAATATTCAGAAACAGCTGAAAATAGCAGAACACAAGCTAATTCAGCCAGTAGAAACCCGCTGGAACTCTATCTCTTATATGCTAGAGAGGCTCAATGAGCAAAATGAAGCTGTAACCACAGCCCTTTGCCATTTAGGAAAAAATGCACTGTGCTTAAATGTGGGACAATTATCCTTCATAAAGCAAACGTTTGACACACTCCAACCATTTGAATAAGTAACCCGGGATGTTTCCGCTGCAAAACATGTTTCAATGTCCAAAGTGATTCCACTCGTGTCACTCATTCACAGGTCAGTGGCAGCTTGTAAATGTCAGGGCGGTCCACTTGCCACACAGCTGGCACAGCAGTGTCAGCGCAGATTTAGGGGTATTGAGAGCCTTCACTGTCTAGCTGCCAGTACCTTTCTAGATGTTAGGTTTAAACATTTTAGATTTCGAGACAAAGACAATGTTGAGGTAATGAAAAAGCGCCTCTGCGCTGAAATACAGGAACTTTGTCAGACAGGAGAGTCAGCTTTCACTTTAACTCCAAGCTCAATGCCTACTGCTAGCTCTACCTCAGTGCCTTCTACCTCAGGGTCTAATCAGGGTCCTGTACCATCTGGTCCAGCTGCAACCAAAGGAGGGATATGGACCGATTTTGACAAACAGGTGTTGTCAAGCCAACATCATTGGTCAGCTTCCACTGATGTACTCATTCAAGTACACCGGTACTCAGAGAAAAACGGATCCCCCGAGATAAGGATCCACTACTTTGGTGGCAAGAGCATGAACAAACCTTCCCAGCCCTGAGCAAACTTGCAATGAGATATCTGGGAATTGTTGCTTCTTCTGTACTTGCAGAGAGAATCTTTTCAAAGGCAGGCGAGGTTCTGAGCAAAAAACGGAGCAGACTCAAAGGAAAAATTGTTAATATGTTGCTGTTTCTAAACAAAAACCTGTGAATGAGAGACGTTTTGAGGGAAGGTTAAAAATCTTCAAGGGGACCGGATTAACATCTCACTAAACCAAAAAGTGTAAATGTTTGTTTTATGTTGAGATCTTCAGACAGGCCTTTTTAGATATACATGCTCAGATGCTGTCAATAAATATGTAAGTTGGTGTCAGGTTTGTGTGTTTGAAATAGGACCCAAAAGGCAGAACTTTTATGTTTTATATTTAATTAAATATTAAATAACAAAACTTGACCAATTAGTGGGAGCAGATGCAGGTGAGAGGGAGAGAGCAGGTGGAAGTAATCAACTGGGATAAGAGGTAAAATGGCTGGGAGACAGAAGACTCTTAAGAAACTAGAAACTAAAGCTAATAAGTCTAGGAAGGAAACCTAAGGAAATACAAGGGAGCGGAAGGAAGAAATAAGTAAACTATCTAGAGGAAATAAACTAAGGAAACAAATGAGGACATAAACAAAGGTGAAAACATCTAAGAGCAAGAATATACAGAAACAAGGAAGTGTCAGAATAAACTAATAAACTAATAATAAACTAACCCTAACCCAAGGAATAATCTAACATGAAAAATACTAGATAAGGAAAAAAAACTCAGCTTAAACACAAACAGGAGGGACAGAACAGGAAAACAGCTTGGGGCACAGAGCGGAAGAAAATCAAGGAGAAGATAAACAAAGCAAAATCCACAGAACCTGACAGTTGGCTCTTTTTTTGTATGATAATTCTTCATCAATAAACAAGAAGAAGCCGTTATATGTCTTGTATTCAGTATGAAGTGACACTTTTAAATACACTACTTATTACTTTAATTTCCCAAACAGTAATATTTGAACAATGTATCGGTATCGGATCAGTATCGCCGATACTCGCCTTCATTTTGCTTGGTATCGGATCGGATAGGAAACGAGTGGTTTCACACATCACTAGAAAAGAGTGCTGTGTTTACATAAGCACAATAAAGGGTTTAAATTTAGAATTAGGCTACGGGTTCTGGAAAAATTTAGATAATTCATTTAAATGCAATTTGAATAATGAGTTTAAAATGTGGGTTAAATAAAGAAATTAACTGCAGGTTAGCTCAGGGCTCCTGTGTTTTGCACAACGCACACTGAGATAAGTGTGCTTCTGAGCATCAGCGTGCAGAAAGCTTTGGTTAAAGTCCACCGTTTAAGCTGAATTAAACATCCATAACCACACAATGCACCTGAAAATTGTCTATGTAGCTTAGGTGCAAGAGAGGTTATCAACATCTGTCCAATTCAAGGTTTGGAATAACTCCAAAAATGTCACAATCTGTGTTATTTATATGGATGTAAAGCAATTATTTCCACTCAACATGCCTCACACGGGCCGCACCAATGTTGTGGAACTGAGTGAGCAAATTTTTGTCTGGTTTACATAACCATCAATAATTATGATCAACAATTTAATATTAATATAATTATTGATGAAGTTAAAGTTTTAATCTATTTAAATAATAGAAAAAAATTAATGTTAGGGACACCAGCTTCGAGAAGCAACACACCAGACAGCCAGTCTCTTCGGAAAAGTATAAGTTCAAGCGCCGTGGACATTAATTGTACGCATACACCAAGTAATCACAGAAAACTTATCTTAAAGCTAGGGGGAATTTATTAAGAAAATAGATCAACCTTACAGCCAAAACATTTCGTCAATAATTCCCATCTATTCTAAAGCATGTAACTATCTACTACCGATCTCAGAAAATAAATAGTGTGAAAATTAATTAACACAATTAACACCAAGGGGATCAGGGACAAACAGACGGGGAGGTGAGGTTTTGTTCAGAAAAGGAGGTGGCTGATTCCTCACTCCAAGTGGCTCAAGTCAGAGACAGCTTGTAGGAGAAAGGTCATAAAACCTAACTCTGTCATAGTTCCCAGGTGTTTGTGTATTGTTAGTTCTTTTCCTTATTTAGTTCTATTATCATGTATGATTCTTTGTCTTTATTAGTTTTTTCTGGGACTTTCTTGTTTCTGTATTTCTCCTTGTTCTTAGATGTTTTCCACCCTTTGCTTCTGTGTCGACATTCTTATTTGTATTTCTCTTTAGATAGTTTCCTTATTTATTTCTCCCTTCTGTTCTCCAGTGTTTCCTTAAAGATTCCTCCCCAGACATATTATCTTTGCTTATAGTTTCTTTAGAGTTTTCTGTCTCCCTAGCCATTCTACCTTCTGTCCCAGTTGTTGATTATTTCCACCTGCTCTCCCCCTCTCACCTGCATCTGCTCTCACTAATTGGTCATCGGTCTTCTCTGTCACTTCCTCATTCCCTCCTCAGTATATATTCACCTCTCCTTCAGTCACTACTCAGTGGTTCGTTGTCATACTTCCCCTGTCTGTTCCTGATTCTTGCCCAGTTCCTGTTGTTCCTCCCTCATCTCAGCAGTTTTGATTCCCCGAGTTCTGTAAGTTTTGTTCCTTGTTTTTGTTAACTATTAAATCATTTAAGTTTAATTGTTGCTGCCTTTGGGTTTTTAAAATACACAAACATGACAATCTCTGGGCCAAGATGGAGGACAGCACATTGAGTGTAAGGAGACCAAGAGCCATAAAACTAGCTTTGGCTAAAATAGGGCAGAGCACATGGTATGTACTGTCCACGTGGAAGGCCACAGCTTTAACTAACAGAAAAAAAATGGAGTTAACCCTTTAGGTAACTGACTAGCTAACACAGGTTGGACCGAGCCCAACTCTGCCGACCAGGTGATCAGAGAGTGAGAGAGAAAGTAGAACAAGGAAAAGAGAGAGTGGGATCCGCTCAGGATAAAAACCAGTTTAAAACACAACAAATAATACAGCTCAACACCAGCGTGCAGCGACGCTAAATGAGCCAACAGGTTCAGCGCTTAAAAACACTTTAACCAACAATTAACAAGTCTAGCTTGATCTGAACTATATTTTCCCTATTTATCTGCCTAGACACAAGATTAGGATAAATGAACCTGTTCAGTCCTATTTTGCTTTCAGGAAGGTTCAGTCCACAAAGAGGGGAGCAAAATGTGTATTTAGTTGAGCAAAAGGGAGAACAAAACCTTGCACAGGGTTCCTCGGAACCTTAGTCCCGGTTGCAGGGCTGACGACTGCGAATCGACGTCGTAAAGAGTAGTCTTGGAACAATCCTAATTTCACCCAGGCTGGGTATGCAAACAGAAGCTGGGTAGACTGTTGTGCTTTGTAGGTTTTAAAAGTGGGTTCTTTCCTGCCCTGCAGGTCAGAAGTCACATGGATACATTGATGAATAGCGTGTCTCATTTCATTGCCAAGCAACGCCAGAAAAGACGGGTGTCAGTCACTGCTGACCCGTTTTATAAAATTTGTGATGTCATCGTTGGCCACAGCCAATGGGAATGTGTTGGAGTCACAGCTAGGAATGGTGGGAAATGCAGTCTGTTCAGTTCATTTGTGGAAAATGGATCCGCAACATCTCCCTTTAGTTCTGAGGGGTTGAACTGATGTTCAGTCATTGGAACTAGAAATGGATACAGTCTTTGGAGCTACACTAGGTGCATTGATTCAAGGTGTGTCTGGGCAGGGCTACCTGAGTCTACACAGAGACTAACCTACCACTAATACAATTTTAAAATTGTAAGACATCAAAAAAAAAAAAAAAAAATTACCAACATTGTTATCATACTTGTGGTTTGATTTGTCATCAATGCTTGCAAGTAAGGAGAGGGGAAAGGACAGGACAGTGTAGTGTAATGTTATCAGTTTTATTGTGAAAAGTTATATGACGAAGTGAGACAAAAAAAACAACCTGTTGTTGGCTACTAGAGAATGTGCCGAGTCCTGTGTAAGTTGCTTAGTGTTATGTTTAACATTAAAAGAGACAACGACGATACTGGTGTGATTCATGATTCCACATAACACTACATGATGTCAGAAGATGGCAAAATTCCCATCACCAGAAGCCTTTGATTTTTCACAGCCGGAGCATTGGCCAGAATGGCAACAGTGATTTCAGTGTCACTGTATAGCCACAAAGCTCAACTACGAGCATGGAGAGGTCCAGGGGTCTCATTTGTAAAACATTGCGTAGAATCCCTACTAAAAGTGTATGTACGACCAAAACAAAAAGTTTGCGTACGCCAAAAAGATTTCTGATTTATAAAACCATGCCTACGCACAGGTGTAAGCAATTTCCCCTTTATAAATCACAGTCTTCTTGGAAGTTTGCGCACGTGAATTTGGCTCATATCCCGCCCTGAACACGCCCAAATCCGGCTATAAAAGGACAATGCAAAGCAGGACATGAATACTGATGCATATGAAGAAGAGGGGAAATATGGCAACAACAAATAAAACCAAGAAGACAAACTTTACGGAGATGGAGATTGAAGTGCTAGTGGGAGAAGTGGAGGCTAGAAGAGACATTTTATTTGGTGGACACAGCAGTGGTGTCACAAATAAAAGGAAGAACTGCGAGTGGCAGCATGTGGCGTCTGCAGTGCAGACTGTCAGTACAACTGACAGGACGGTACCCGAAATTTAAAAAAAGGGGTCGGACCTCAAAGTCGAGGCAAAAAAAAACGTTTCCTCCCACCGCCAGAGTGGGTCTGCTACTGGAGGGGGTACATGTACACCCGAGCTGACACCACTGGACAGGAAGATGGCAAGTATCATGGGAACATCAAGCGTGTACGGTATTGTGTCAGAGAAGGAGGGTGACACCGACCTGGCAGAAACGACAGATAAACCCGGTAAAGCACCTTTTGTATATATTTTATTACATGGCTACGTTAACAAATTTGAGCATATTTTAAGGAGACAGACTAATATGCCATGTCTTTTCAGCTCTTCCACAGTCGGTAGGTGGCGAGGATGAGGAGGCTGAGGAAGATGAGGTTGACCAGCGTCCGGCTGCCCCCAGCACCAGTGCTGCCGGTGCCCGTGGTGCATCCAGCAGTGGTCGGGTTCTGACTGAAGCTGTGATGCAGACACAGAGAGACACCATCAGAGCCATCAATTCTGTGACAAACGAGTTAAAGGAAATAAAGTGTCACGCTGCCCTATTCCTGCCTCATTGTCTTCACCTGTCTGTCTCATCATCCACACCTGATCCTACTCACCTCCTGCCTTTAAGACTCCTCACTTCCTTTCACTCCCAGCCGGATCATCCATCTTTCATCCTTCCTCCTAGTCCTCCTTCCTCCTAGTCCTATATTGTCTTCATCCCCATGGTGTGTCGTCTTCCTGCCTCTTCGTTCCAGCCCGATGTCCAGTCTCTCCATTCCTGCCCTCGTCTCCGTTCACCACCATCATCACGATCTCCTCACTTTAATAAACATCGTGCACCTTTCTTCAGCGAGTGCGTTTGGGTCCATTCTCCACACACCACGTGACAGAATGATCCGGCCCTAAACATGGACCCAGCACTCGCCCAGGAGATCGCCGCCCTCCGCCAGGACGTCTGGGCCAACCTGGCCAGACTCGCTGCCTCTCCTCACTTTCCTGTGCGGGTTTCCGGAGCTGAGGAAATCCTGGGAGTGCTCCCTCACTTCCAGAGTGTGTTCTCTGCTCCGGATCTCGCCGCGCTGCGGAGCGAGGCGGAGAGGGTTCGCAGGGAGGCGTTGGATCGGATCATCGGTCCGCCCTCTCCGTCTCCACCATCTGTCCGCCGGCGGAGGTCCCGCTGCGCCGCCGGGACTGTTTCCGGGAGCGGGGAGCGGAGCGCCGCACCTTCACCGTCCGCATTCGTCGGCACAAGGTTGGCGTTCTGTTCCCCAGGGACTGGTCCTCGACGGCATGAGCCGCTTCTGCTGACTCACCGCAAGCAGCGACGCCGCCGAGGTGGGGCCGCTTCCGGAGCAGTTCCAGCTCCAGTCCGTGAGTCCGTCTCGGCTCCAGTCCGTGAATTCGTTCCAGCTCCAGAATCCGTTCCAGCTCCAGAATCCGTTCCAGCTCCAGAATCCGTTCCAGCTCCAGAATCCGTTCCAGCTCCAGTCCATGAGCCCGTTCCAGTCCATGAGCCCGTTCCAGTCCATGAGCCCGTTCCAGTCCATGAGCCCGTTCCAGTCCATGAGCCCGTTCCAGTCCATGAGCCCGTTCCAGTCCATGAGCCCGCCGTTGTTGTGGCTGCCGTGTTTCTGGCGGTCACAGCGGCGGCTCTCCAGCGATGGACATTTCCCCATGCGTCGCTGGAGCTCCCGGGGAGGGTCAGGGAGGACCCGTCCCCGTCGCTGAAGCTCCCAGGGAGGGTCAGGGAGGACCCGTCCCTGTCACTGGAGCCTCCAGAACGGTCTTCTCAGCAGGCGTCCGAGCCTCCAGAACCTCTGTCTGGGGAGGCGTCCGAGCCTCCAGAACCTCTGTCTGGGGAGGCGTCCGAGCCTCCAGAACCTCTGTCTGGGGAGGCGTCCGAGCCTCCAGAACCTCTGTCTGGGGAGGCCTCCGAGCCTCCAGAACCTCTGTCTGGGGAGGCGTCCGAGCCTCCAGAACCTCTGTCTGGGGAGGCGTCCGAGCCTCCAGAACCTCTGTCTGGGGAGGCGTCCGAGCCTCCAGACTCTCCGTCTGGGGAGGCGTCCGAGCCTCCAGACTCTCTATGGCACTACCTGAACCTCAGAAAAGGACCTAAGGGCCGTCCGCCCGACCTCCGTCCAGCCAGAGGACGCCGCCGAGGCCGTCCGCCCGACCTCCAGGTCCTCAGGGGCCACCACCGGGGCCGTCCGCCAGACTTCCAGGGGCGTACCCAAAGACTCGGGGCCCTCCTTCCGTGGGCCCCCTCCACCCACCCTGGCAAGGGTGCTTGTTTTTTTTTCTCTTCCCTTTCGTTTTCACTCTTTCCACGGTGTCTGGAATCCACCTTTAAAGGGGGGGGTCCTGTCACGCTGCCCTATTCCTGCCTCATTGTCTTCACCTGTCTGTCTCATCATCCACACCTGATCCTACTCACCTCCTGCCTTTAAGACTCCTCACTTCCTTTCACTCCCAGCCGGATCATCCATCTTTCATCCTTCCTACTAGTCCTCCTTCCTCCTAGTCCTATATTGTCTTCATCCCCATGGTGTGTCGTCTTCCTGCCTCTTCGTTCCAGCCCGATGTCCAGTCTCTCCATTCCTGCCCTCGTCTCCGTTCACCACCATCATCACGATCTCCTCACTTTAATAAACGTCGTGCACCTTTCTTCAGCGAGTGCGTTTGGGTCCATTCTCCACACACCACGTGACATAAAGAGTGTGCTGTGCGACATAGTGACAGCCATTGGTACCTTAAATGATACAATAAATTTTTTTTATAAATGAACCTTGTCGTTATGTCAAATGCCGCATTACATCCTGGCGGATCCTTGCTCCCTGGGTGAAGGCTTCCTGTCGAGGAAGAGGCGGCTGTGGGTTGGGGTTCTCATGCTGGGGAGGGGGTAGGCCAGGAGGGAGGGGAATTCCAATTCTCAGTGCCATGTTATGAAAAATTTCACATGCCCTCACGATCTTGCAGACCTTTGTAGGGTGGTATAATAGTCTGCCACCCGAGGCATCCAATGACTGGCACCTGCATTTTAACAGGCCTATGGCACGTTCCACGACTGAGCGCACACGCATGTGACAGGAGTTGTAGGACATTTCCTCTGCTGTCTGTGGGTCTCGGAACGGGGTCAGAAGCCAGCTCCTGAGAGGGTAGCCACTATCACCTGCAATTTCAATTTAGTTTATTTATATAGCGCCAATTCAAAACAGATGTCATGTCAAGGTACTTAACAAGAAGTCATTTCAATACATTTATACAAACATTCCAATCATTTAAAAAGTTTCCTATTTAAAGAATCCCAGCAGATTGCATCAGTCATTGGCGTGAGGTTGGGCCCCGTTGATGCAGACTTTCCAACCACAGCAATCCTTCAGCAATCCCTCATACTGAGCAAGCATGTAGCGACGGTGGAGAGGAAAAACTCCCCTTTAACAGGAAGAAACCTCCAACAGAACCAGGCTCAGTAGGAGCGACCATCTGCCACGACCGTCTGGGGGTTTGAGAAGACAGAGCAGAAACACAGAAGATCTGATATAAGAACTTTCTATGTTACAGAAAGTAAAAAGTTGATAAAAGGACACAGTGGATGTTCAGTTACTGGGAGGATCATCCCAGTCGATGCCCCCCGTCCAACAGGGTATTGCAGCCAAGCAGGATACCAGACCAGGTATATCTTCTATGGAGAGAAAAACACTGAGAAAACAAAGTTAACAGTCGAAATAGCAGAATGTACTGTAATACAACTGGAGAGTCGTAGGAGAAAAGGAAGTAGCAGAGTGAAGAAAATTGGTAAGTCTGTTCTCCAGCAGTCTAAGCCTATAGCAGCATAACTACAGAGATAGCTCAGGATGACCTTAGCCACTATAACTATAAGCTTTATCAAAAAGGAAAGTTTTAAGCCTGGCCTTAAAAGTAAACAGAGTGTCTGCCTCACGGACTAAAGCTGGGAGCTGGTTCCACAGGAGAGGAGCCTGATAACTAAAAGATCTGCCTCCCATTCTACTTTTAGAAATCCTAGGAACTACAAGTAAACCTGCAGTCTGAGAGCGAAGGGCTCTGTTAGAAACATATGGAACAATTAGATCTCTGATGTATGATGGAGCTTGATTATTAAGGGCTTTGTATGTAAGAAGAAGGATCTTAAATTCTATTCTGGATTTAACAGGGAGCCAATGAAGGGAAGCTAAAACAGGAGAAATGTGATCTCTCTTTTTAATATTCATCAGAACTCTTGCTGCCGCATTTTGGATCAACTGAAGGCTTTTAATGGCATTTTGTTGACTTCCTGATAGTAAAGAATTACAGTAGTCCAGCCTTGAGGTAACAAATGCATGGACTAGTTTCTAAGCATCACTCCTGGACAGGATGTTTCTAATTTTAGCAATATTCCGGAGGTGAAAGAAAGAAATCCTAGAAACCTGTTTAATATGGGATTTAAATGTCAAGTCTCGGTCAAAAATAACGCCGAAGTTCTTTACGTTATTAATGGGGGCCAATTTAATGCCATCCAGATGAAGTGATTGACTAATCAGTTTCTGTTTAAGAACTTCTGGTCCAAAGACAGCAAGTTCTGTTTTGTCAGAATTTAAAAGCAAAAAGTTGTGGAAATTTATCCCATGCTGTCTAATGATTCTACCAATTGGGAGCACATATATGGTGAACAGAATTGGTCCAAGCACAGAACCCTGTGGAACTCCACAAGTAACCGTTGAGAGTGAAGAAGATTTATCATTTAGATGAACAAACTGGAATCTATCAGACAAATATGATTTAAACCAGCCTATTGCTGTTCCTTTGATCCCTGCAACATCTTCAAGCCTTTTTGGGAGAATATTATGATCGACTGTGTCTAAAGCAGCACTGAGATCTATCAAAACCAGAACAGACACCAGTCCAATATCTGAGGCCATGAGAATATCATTAGTAACCAACACCAGTGCTGTTTCAGTGCTATGATGAGCTCTAAAACCTGACTGAAACTCTTCAAACAGCTCGTTACTGTTTAGAAAGCAAAGGGTTTCTAAACTAAGTCATCTTGATCAAGGGAAGGTTTCTTGAGTAAAGGTTTAATTACAGCTATTTTAAAATCTTGTGGTACGTATCCATTTACTAAGGATAGATTCATCCTATCCAAAATGGGGCCAGGAACCAAATGGAACACTTCTTTAAATAATTTGGTTGGAATTGGGTCCGACATACAAGTTGAAGGTTTAGATGAGGCTAATATTTTTGATAATTCCGAAAGCTCGACTGAATCAAAACAGCCTAAGCACAACTGAGGTTCTACAGTTCTTTCCGATACTGCCTCATTTACTGAGGAAGAAGTAATCATGTTTGGGAGGATGCCAATGATTTTATTTTTAATAGAATTAATTTTATTTATGAAGAATCCCATAAAATCATCACTGCTAAGAACTGGGGGAATAGTTGGCTCAACAGAGCTATGACTGCGTAAGTTTGGCAACTGTACTAAAAAGAAACCTAGGATTGTTTTCATTCGACTCTATTAATGATGAAAAATATGCTGTTCTAGCTTGTCGAAGGGTCTTTTTATACAGCAGTAGACTGTTATTCCAGGTTAAATAGGAATCCTCTAGGTGTGTAGAGTGCCATTTTCTCTCCAACTTCCTAGTATTCGGCTTTAAAGTACGCAACTCTGCGTTGAACCAAGGAGTCAGCCTCCTATGGCTAGCCACTTTCTTTTTTAAGGGGGCTACACTATCTAATGCCAAACGCAATGAGGACGTAACGCTGTGAACCACATCATCAATTTCTGAAGGGTTAGAGATAGAATTGCTGCCATCCACTGTGTTACCCTGAGACACTAAGGAAAGTAAGAATGGAACAGATTCTTTAAAAATTGTTACAGCATTGTCTGATAAAGCTCTACTATAATGACATTTTTTTTCAGATTTAAGATGGTCAGTTAAAGTAAATTCAAAAGTTATTAAGAAGTGGTCAGACAGGACCGGGTTATGTGGGTGGACTGTTATTTCCTCACACTCAATACCGTATGTCAGTATAAGGTCAAAAGTGTGTTTACCCGAGTGGGTCGATCCCTGTACTTTTTGAGTAAAGCCAATTGAGTGTAAAATAGCATTAAAGGCTGAATTTAGGCTGTCACTTTCAGTATCCACATGAATATTAAATTCCCCTACTATAATAACCCTATCAGTATTTAATACTAAATCAGATAAAAAATGTGAGATCTGATCCAAGAATTGAGAGTAAGGGACTGGTGGACGATACAAAACCACAAACAAAAATGGTCTTAATGTTTTGCAACTTGGATGAGGAAAATTAAGGGTTAGATGTTTAAAAGAACTGTAGCTATCAATTGGTCTGGGACTAATTAGTAAATCAGAACGGAAAATGGTTGCAACTCTTCCCCCTCGCCCAGTATTTCTAGGAATGTGAAAATTTTAATGACTGGAAGGAGTTGACTCATTTATAATGACATAATCCTCCTGCTGCAACCAGGTTTCTGTGAGACAAAGGAAATCAATGTGATTATCACAAATCAAGTCATTTACTAACAAAGTCTTTGAGGAGAGAGATCTTATGTTTAATAAACCACATTTAATAGATTTATTTTTCTGTTCAGTCAAAGTTGTATTAATTTTTATGAGATTTCCATAATTTGCTGGCTTTATTTTTAATCCATTTAATTTTGGCCATGGGCAAGACACTGTTTCTATAGGGTAATGGGTGGGTAACAGTACAGAAGCAGCAGAGAGGTGGGTTAAACTACGACTCTGCTTCCTGGTCTGGACCCTGGGTTGTCAGTGTTTTGGAGGACTAATAAATTTGGCCATATTCCTAGAAAGAAGAGCTGCTCCATCCAAAGTGGGATGGATGCCGTCTCTCTGGATCAGACCAGGTTTTCCCCAAAATGTTCTCCAGTTATCAATGTAGCCCACATCGTTTGCAGGACACCACCCAGACAACCATTGATGGAATGACAGCATGCGGCTAAACATGTCGTCACTGGTCCGATCAGGCAGGGGACCAGAAAAGATTACCGAGTCGGACATTGTTTTGGCAAACTTACACACCGAAGCAACACTAATTTTAGTGACCTCCGATTAGCGTAACCGGGTGTCATTACCGCCAGCGTGAATAACAATCTTACTGTATTTACGCTTATCTTTCGCCAGCAGTTTCAGGTAGGATTTGATGTCGCCCGTTCTGGCCCCTGGCAAACATTTGACTATGGTCAATGGTGTCTCTAATGCCACGTTTCTGACTATGGAGCTGCCAATTACCAGGGTCGGCTTCTCAGCGGGTGTGTCGCTGAAGGAGGAAAATCTGTTAGAAACGCGGACCGGTTGGTGGTGGCCCGGGGGCTGGGTCCTAGAACTATGCTTCCTATGTACAGTCACCCAGCCGGCCTGAGGTCCCGGCTGCGCGGGCTCTACCGGAGGACAGCTAGGGGGTTCTATCCTTGTTGGCTCCGCGCTGGCTAATGGGCTTCGGCTATGAGCTGGTTTTTCAACAGCGCGGAGCCGTGCTTCTAATTCTGATACCCTCGCCTCCAAAGCTACAAAAATATTACATTTATTACCATTATCACTAAAGGAGGCAGGGAAGTAACTAAACATCTGACAGAGAGAGCAAGAGAGAAGAGAAGCATTAGAGACAGGAGAGATAAGAGTAGCCATAGCCGCAATGAAGCTAAGCTAACTGAGCTAGCGAGACCTTACCACCCCAAGAAAAGCTGTGTGAAACACAAGGAGTTCCCAAAACGTAAAGTACACCACCACAAAACGTGTGTTTTAGTGCTTGTGTGTTAAAATAACTTAGAAAGGCCTCAGCACAGAGAAAATAAGATCAATTCAAGAGAGTCTGAACACCAAACAGCTTACAGGGAGCACAACAGTGACAACAGGAAATGACGCAATACGGCTTACAATACGGCTTGAAAGTGATAACGCGTTTCATTCAGGCGTCAACAACCAACATTTCTAATGACGTTGAGGACTTACCGAGCAGACAGCCATCACACACAGCGCCTGCCTGCAGTCTGTTCCCTACACTGCTGTGTGTCAAGATAAAGGAGTCGTGTGTTGACCCAGGCCATTGTGCCACCATTCTAGTAATCATCTTGTGTGAATCACATATGATTTTCACATTAATACTGTGTACATGTTTCCGATTGCGCCGATTATGTTTGGGAAACCGGACATTGCTGCAAATTGCATCTTAATTTCGGCCTGCTCCCCCACAGTATATGGAAACGTGACATATCGCCTGCTCATTTTAATGATCCCATCCAAGACTGCAGGCATTATTGCGCTCAGGGACGGCTGTGATATCCCAGACCTAGTAAATAAATATAACATTTGAAGGCATTATTTCCAAAAAGGGACTTTGGGCAGAATAGTAAGAATCATGTCACTCAGACACATACCTGTCGGCTAATTCCCGCTGGTAACAACCAGTTGCAAGAAACCCCAGAGTGGTGAGCACCTGCAGCTGGACCGGAATGGCACAGTTCCGCCTGGACAGTCTCTCCAAAACCGGGCCCAATTCAGCACAGAGATCCAAGAGCACAGCTCAAGGGAATCTGAATCTGCTTATTAGCCAGTCATGATCATGGGCAAGGAGGTCCGCATGATCCCTGAACATGCATTCTCTCCTAATCCTTCTATTTGCAAAATCTTTTAGCAACGCCAGTGTATCCATCTCAAATATTACGCTTGAAAGTAGTTGGGGTATTTCTATTTGCAGCAATAAGACTGATTGCTTCCTTCCTTGGCACAATGAACGTGCCAATCAGTGATATATGGTACAGATGATTCCATTTATTAATTGGCATACAGTCCCGGCCCTTTTATCTGAGTTTAAGGTTTTGAGATAAATTTTATGTATTTATTTTAATATTGAAAAATGTTTTTAGAAGAGGTATAGCTCACTGCAAAGCTACAATATAGATATCATTGCTGGTTTAGATGTTTATAATAACATGAATCCATAATTAATGTTTGGAGTGAGTTGAAATGATATGTGTGAGAGGAGTAATATGCAGTCTGGCTGCAGTTCACCACCTCACCAACTGCGTCGTCGATTCCCCCCCGTCTCCAAAATGTCCGTACGCACGGGTCAGAGTTGGCGTACAGGTGCGCACATTTTCCCGTCAAGTCTGTTTTTTATAAATCACAACTTTTGCTTTGAAAGTGGCGTAGGCCAGTTTCAGGCCCCGTTTTGTGCGTACGCAACGTTTATAAATGAGACCCCTGGTCTGTACACTAATGTATTCACTCAGAAAAGAAGCAGAACAGGTGTATAAGACATTCGTATTTGAAGAGGGGGAATAAGACGATGATTACGAGGAAGTGTCTTCTAAACGCCAACCACACAGAGATAAACCGATATACAGTGAACAAAGCACAGAATCCTGGGGCTAAAGTGAAACAGTTCCAAAACAAAGGCCATAAATGCACAAGATGTGCTTGTGCCCATTCAAAGAATGACAAATGTCCAGCGAGAACTGCAGAGTGCCAAAGCTGTAAAAAGCTGGGCCATTTTGCAGTCATATGCCGCTCCTGTGTGGTCAATGAGATTACTGCACCCAAGCAAGGGAGCAGCTACGATGTGACTTACTTTCTGGGAGGAATCTCAGACGTGGAAGATTCGACAAAGGCATGGACTGTGAAATTACCAATACAATGAGCACAAATCACATTTAAGATTGATTCAGGGGCTGATACAAGTGTTATTCCAGATGAAACATTTGACAAGCTTGCCTACAAACCAAAGCTGAGAAGACCAGTAAATAAGCTAGACAGTCCCGGAGGGAAATTGAACTGTATAGGTTATTTTAAAGCCACCACTATGAGGAATGAGAAAAGATTCAGATTCAAAGTCAACGTTATTAAAGGCTAACAAAGCAGTCAACTACTAAGCTGCAATGTTGCAGTTGCCATGGGCTTGATAAAACACAGTGAAGAAATAAAAGCTTTGGAACAGATTAGTGCCTCTTGCCCTGATGAAGTAGGGAAGTTTATGGCGTCAGATTACTTTCTTCAATATGAGAGAGCAATTCATAACAAAATGAGCATAAAACAGGCTGGGGAGAGGGTAAACTGGAACTGTGGCGAGTAAAACAGTTATCACGAGCACAGGAATTTTGTAACAGGAGGCACAAAATCACATTTTTTCCTCACATTTCAAAAATCTGTTCTCACTTTTGCAAGACGTTCTTTCCGTTTTCCTCTTGCTACACTTACTTATCCTATGTGCGCCCTCTGGCTTCTGATGGCTGCGCTCTCTCGCTTCTAGATTTCTCTGGGAGTGACGTCACAGATCCAGACTATACTAGACGATGCACGATTTTACTTTCCGTGTTTCTGGTCTGCTTTTACTGTGTTACATTTAAAAAAGCATGCTATTCTTTCAGAATCTAATTTCAGATTTTTGTGTAATTTCTTACAAAGTGAGCTGTTATTGTTACAGTGTAATTTTCTAAAACAAAACAGTAATTATTTATTGTAACATATTTATTTCCAGATATTTTAAAGTCCTTTATGCAATGGTTGACCCATGCAATGGTTGCCTATCTGCAGTTTGTTATTTAACTATTCTATTTAACCACAGAGAAAAGGAACACTCGAAATATGTTAAAATCCAAAGTCTTCTTTAAGTAAACAGAATATGACTGAAGTGACTGTATTGTTTCAGGACTGGACTAAGAGTGTTTAGTTTTGGAAATCAAAATATGATCATCCTAAAATAGGGTGTGGTTGCATCAGTCCAAAACTTTACAGTCTAGTAATTTGTTATTTTCTAACTTTGAAAAACTAATTTAGGCTGCATTGTTTCCAAGATATCATTGTTTTTGTAGTGATCTGAATCTCATTGTTTCATTTCAGCAAGAGATTCAGTAACCATAGTGGTTTACAACTGGGATATCTCATTTATTCACAGGAAGGAAAAACATTTTTTTTTACATTTTATTTGTCAATATTAATGTGAGCGAATGGAAAAAAACCTTCTCAGATATCACATTGTATGATTTTTAATGTATTTATTTGCATGATGGTGTTGAGGCTATGGCCTTTTACTGAACGAACTGCATCTCCCAGTATCCTTTCACTGAACGAACTGAATCTCCCAGCATCCGTTGCGCTGCCCTCAACCCATTCTCATTGGTCTGTGGCCAGTGATGACATCACAGAGTTGATAAAGGCAGCTCGAATATTGAAATCCTCGTCTTTTGGTTCCCCAGCGGTGCCGCAAGGAGACGCTTTAATCCATTGTCAAGCTGTAACTGGAGATATCTTTTAGTCTCTAGTTGTGATTTCGTCTGATACAGAAGTGTAAGTTGACAAACAACGTCTGAAATCCGCGCATTTCTGGTAGGATTCTCAATAAAGTTAACCAACTTTTGGATCTGATCATTGCATTCAGCGAGAGAGATATTAGTCAAATCATTCCACTCATCTGGAGACAACCCAACTAGACCAGCAACAACCTTCTGCCTCTCCATTTCTGCTGGATCTGCAAGGCTCACGGCTTCAGTCATCCGGGATTTTAACTCCAACTTTGCTGAACTACAAAACAACAAATGTTGTTAAACAATTGCTGAAAAACAAAAACATACAATCCTAACAAATGTCCAGCCAACTAGCCATGTTTAGCTGTGCATATGTCACCATGTTTATATATGCTTGCTAAGAACAGGTGCGCAGGTTGACAGCTCAACCTGTGTCTTATGAGTTACTTCAAGTGTTAAAATGCTACTCTTATTTTCCAACAAATATTAGCGAGTTAGCAAATGTTCACCCCCTTTCCTTTTGGCCGGTGATTTAAAAACGTGAGATTAACCTTTAAAGTTAACTCTGATCGCAAGCAGTGGTTTCTCAAAACACACTGGGTTACCTCAGCATCTGGATACCAGATGTGCAGCAAATTCTGATTAACAGTGGTATTAACATTTAAGTTAATTTTACAAGGCCAACTTTAAGCAAACCAGGAAAACTCATCTAAATATAAATCTGCAGCAAATTTTGGGCCAGACATTTGGATTAACTTAAGTTACACAAAGTCTTAACCTATTGCTTACACAAATCAGGGTGAGAGTTAAATCGTCTGAATCAATGCTAACGTAGTAGAGTTGATCATTACTAGCAAAGGAGATTTTTTTTTTTTGGGAGTTAATAATTTTGGCTAAAGTCTGAGACCATGAAATTCAGGAATGTCACGGGCCATATACTTTTCATACATGAGCAGTGACATCCAATTTCAGAGCAATCACACGATGTGCCAAAACTATTACTAATGTGATTTAAATAACTCTTGTATTTGGGCAAGTTATTCCGTTACACCATTTTGTTGTAAATTATTATTCCCATACATGTGCAGGAAAAGCTGTTCATGTTTACGCCTTACACAAAGTAACAAATCACAGTGAAAATAAACAACCCTTAAATCTTGTTTAAACTATCCTAATCTCGCCTCTGCCCAGACAGATCTTGTTGAACGGTTAAAGTTCTCCAAGTCGCTCCGTGGATGATGTGTAAAGCTAACACAGCGTTAGCCCGCAGGCTAGTCACAGCTGCAGTCCATTAGCAGAGGGAGGATTATAGCTGTCGAATCGCGGGTAGCATTAGCTTGGAACGTCATTTCATCCTCTCCGGCTTGCTAAACAGCGATCAGCTGCAATTCATTTCACTGACACAGTACCTTCTCTGCAGTTTCAAGATAGCATTGTCCCAGGCTTTGTGGCGGTGGGGTAACTCTCCAGTCTGGACGCGGTTCTGCGGCGTTCAGTAGCTTGGAACAGTGGGGTTTATCTCAAAACAAACTATGTTGCGATTCACCTGATTGATCAGCAGTATTGTCGTCCTTGGAGTGAGTTTCTCCCAGAAACTCATGTCCTTCCCTCGCCCGCGAAAGAAGGATTGGATATCTCCTGGCGCTGTTTGGCTGGAGGCCAGAACTGGAGACGGTGAGGCGGCCGGCGGCTGGGGGCCTTATATAACCTCTGGTTCTCTTCTTCTCCTGTCGGAGCTAGAATGTGGGTTAGCACCACCCAATGGCTATGTGTCCGCAACAACCATAAGTAATCAATGACTATAGACCTGTTGCCCTGACATCCCACATCATGAAGGTCCTGGAGAGACTTCTGTTGGCCCACCTGAATAACCAAACAAGAACATATCAGGACCCACTGCAGTTTGCTTATCGCCGTGGAGTTGGAGTAATGCCATCATCCACCTGCTTCAACCAACCCACTGTCATCTGGAGGAAGCAGGCAGCACTGAGGATCACGTTCTTTGATTTCTCCAGTGCATTTAACACAGTTCAGCCTGATTTGCTTTGTCAGAAACTTCTGGAGACACAGGTGGAGCCCTCAACAATCGCCTGGATCAATGACTACCTGACCAACAGACCACAGTTTGTTAGACTGAAGAATTGTGTGTCAAACCAGGTGGTCAGCAGCACAGGAGCACCACAGGGGACAGTACTCTCACCATTCCTTTTCACTCTGTACACCTCAGACGTCCAGTACAAATCAGAGACCTGTCATCTCTAGAAAAACTCAGCTGACTCTGCAATTGTCAGGTGTGTCAGAGATGGAAAAGAAGCTGAATACAGAGAGCTAGTGGACCACTCTGTGACACGATGTGGAAACAGTTGTCTTACCTTGAATGTGTACAAAACAAAGGAGATGATTGTAGATATCTGAAACAGGGATAAGTCAAATATTTTTCCATCATAGGTGAAGAAGTGGAGGTGATTGAGGTGCAGGAAATCTTTCCTGCCCACAGCCATCATTATCTACAGCAACTACTTAAAGAATTAATTATATGAGCTATACCAACACTTAATTTCCCTCTGGGATCAATAAAGTATTTTTGAATTTGAATTGAATTGAATTAATGTCTACAGTCTCAGACCAACACAGCCCCACCCTCCAACACTTTAAGCAAGGCAAGGAAAGGCAAATGTATATGTTTTGCACACATTCAGCAACAATGCAATTTAAAGTGATTCACATGATTTGGGGAAAAGACAAAAACAAAAATAAAAAAACATGTAAAACAGAAAGATTCAACACTGAAGACATAAGGAACATCAAAACATATTACCGTTATGACATTCCAGTCATGATTAATGAACGGCAGCTTTAAACATATAGATTTTTAGCTTTGGTTAAAAGGAACTCAGTGTTTCACCAGCTTTCCAGTGGTTTGGAAGTTTGCTCCAGATAAGGAGAGCAAAAAAACTGAAAGCTGCTTCTCCATGTTTGGTTCTGATTCTACGGATAATTAGTAGACTAGAGTTGGAAGACCTGAGTGGTCTTGGGGGTTGGCAGAGTGACAACAGATCTTCTACATACTTTTGGGCTAAGCCATTCAATGATTTATAAACTAGTAAACGTATTTTGAAATATATTCTCTGAGCTACAGGGAGCCAGTGTAAGGATTTTAGAACTGGGGTGATGTGCTCTACTTTCTTGGTTCTAGTAGGACGCAAGCAGCAGCGTTCTGTATCAGCTGCAGGTGTCTGATTGACTTTTCAGGCAGACCTGTAAGGACACTTGCAGTAATAAATCCGACTAAAGATAAATGCATTAATGAGTTTTTCAAGGTTTTGTGACATTAGTTCTTTAATCCTAGAAATGTTCTTCAGGTTATTGATGGCTGACCTTGTGATTGCCTTTAGTTTTGTGATGGGTTCAAAGTCACCTGGTGACATTGTAATGTAAAGCTGAGTGTCATCTGCATAGTTATGGTAACTAATGTTCAATTCAATTCAGTTTATTTATATAGCGCCAATTCACAAAAGATGTCATCTCAAGGCACTTAACAAGAAGTCATTTCAATAAATTTATACAAACATTCCAATCAGTTAAAAAGTTTTCTATTTAAGGAATCCCAGCAGATTGTGTCATTCATTGGCGTGAGGTTGGGCCCCGTTGATGCAGACTTTCCAACCACAGCAATCCTTCACCAATCCGTCATACTGAGCAAGCATGTACCGACGGTGGAGAGGGAAAAACTACCCTTTAACAGGAAGAAACTTCCAACAGAACCAGGCTCAGTAGGAGCGGCCATCTGCCACGACCGTCTGGGGGTTTGAGAAGACAGAGCAGAGACACAGAAGGAACAGAAGATGATATAAGAGTACTTTCTATGTTACAGAAAGTAAAAAGTTGATAACTGGACACAGTGGATGTTCAGCCACTGGGAGCACCATCCCAGTCGATGCCCCCCGTCCAACAGGGCATTCCAGCCAAGCAGGATACCAGACCAGGTATATCTTCTATGGAGAGAAAAACACTGAGAGAACACAAAGTTAACAGTCGAAATAACAGAATGTAGTGTAATAAAACTGGAGAGTAGTAGTAGAAAAGGAAGTAGCAGAGTGAAGAAAATTGGTAAGTCTGTCCTCCAGCAGTCTAAGCCTATAGCAGCATAACTACAGAGATAGCTCAGGATGACCTTAGCCACTCTAACTATAAGCTTTATCAAAAGGAAAGTTTTAAGCCTGGCCTTAAAAGTAAACAGAGTGTCTGCCTCACGGACTAAAACTGGGAGCTGGTTCCACAGGAGAGGAGCCTGATAACTAAAAGATCTGCCTCCCATTCTACTTTTACAACTTCAACTAATGTTATTGGTTGTTATAATCTGAGCTAGTGGGAGCATGTAGATAATAAATAGGAGGGGCCCCAGGATGGAGCCCTGGGTAACCCACATGTGATTTATGTCTGTTCCAATGAAAAGTTGCCCATTGACACCAACAAATCCCTTTTTTTAGTTAAGACTCAAACCATCCACGTACTGTACCATGGATTCTGACCCAGCTTTCCAGTTGTTTTAATAGTACAAGTAGTGAAACTCGACTCATTAGAATATCGTGCAAAACTTCAATTAATTTAGTAATTCATCTTAAAAGATGAAACTAATATATGATATTGACTCATTACATTCAAAGGGAGATATTTCAAGCCTTTATTTTAATAAGTTTGATCATTATGGCTTACAGCTATTGAAAACTGCAAATTCAAAATCTCAGAAAATTAGAATATTGCAAAAAGGTTCAATGCTTTAGGCTTAATATTTTAGGCTCAAAAAGTGTCACACTCTAATCAGCTATTTAATCATCCATCAGCTATTTAATTCAAAACCTACAAAGGGTTCTTGAGCCTTTAAATGTTCTCTGTCTGGTTCAGTAGGAATCACTATCTTGGGAAAGACTGCTGACCTGACAGTTGTGCAGAAAACCATCATTGACACCCTCCATGAGGAGAGAAAGCCTAAAAGGGTCATTGCAAAAGATGTTGGATGTTGAAGCCCAGTGTGAAGTTTCCACAGTCTGTGTTGATTGGGGGAACCATGTCATCTGTTGGTGTTGGTCCACTATGCTTTATTAAGCTTCAAGGTAGCTTCATGCCTCCTTCCGCAGATGCACTTTATGAATATGCTGACTTCATTTTCCAGCAGGACTTGGCACCTGCCCATTCTGCCAAAAGTACCAAAACCTGGTTCAATTACCATGGGATTACTATGCTTGATTAGCCAGCAAACTAACTGACCTGAACCACATACATAATCTATGGGGCATTGCCAAGAGAAAGATGAGAGACATGAGACGGAACAATGCAAAAGAGCTGAAGACCTCTATTGAAGCATCCTGGTCTCCCATAACACCTCAGCAGTGCCACAGCCTGATAACATTCATGCCATGCCGCATTGAGGCAGTCATTGATGCAAAAGGGGCCCAAACCAAGTACTGAGTACATATGCATGTTTCTACCACAGCTACTATTGTTGATGCGAAGAGGGGCCATGTTGAAAGTCAAAGTCAGAGCAAAACAAAATCTCAGACTTTCCGAGTGGGAAGTCTGGTTTCAGTTGATTTTTCCCAATCGGATGTCGGAATTTCACACAAATGCAATGCACAATAATTTTCTAAGATTTTGAATTTGGGATTTTCACAAGTTGTAAGCCATAATCATCAAAATTATAACAAATAAAGGCTCGAAATATCCCACTTTGCATGTAATGAGTATATATTATATATTAGCTTAACCTTTTAAGTTGAATTACTGAAATAAATGAACTTGAATTTTTTTGAATTTCAACTGTATACTGCTTTGTAACCAACTCTTGTCATCATTAATTATTACAAGTCAGAAAAATCTAATGGACTTTTTTAAATGTTAACTTAAGCTGTGTAAGTAAGCGGTGGTATAAAAAAAAGGTTTTAATACAAGAAACACACACACACAACCAGCCGCACACACATGCCCCCTTCCCTTGACGTTAACTTTGTTCTATATTTTTGCATGCGTTAGAATAGAAGGAAATTATAAATGAAATGTAATCCGTAAGGTTGACCTATTTCATTAATAAATTCCCTTAATTAACGAGAAGTTTCCTGTTCTATTTCAGTGTGTGCTGTAAAGTTTGTTAAATCCCCGCGGATGGACTCCGCCCTTTCAGAAGAGACTGACTGTCTGGTTTAATTAAAAGTATCTCATTTATGAGATTGGTGCCCCGATGATCTTTAATAAACAGGTTAAACTCGAACGTCATCAATAATTATATTAATATTAATTTATTGATTATAATTATTATAATTATTGTTATATTAAACTATTATAATTTTTTTAATTAATAGTTACAATATTATTGGTACCCCGTGTGAGGACCGCTAAGAAAAAAATAAATAAACCGCACACACTGAATAAACAGTTTTTCAGATTATTCGGCCAAATCTTAAAACAATAAGGTTTGCAACTTTTCTTGGTGATCATCTTCTGCTTTTGGAGTTTGACTAAGCTAATAGAAATATTTGGCAGACACTTTGATGGGATTAATTGAGGAGCATTGTGCTGTGGATGGCTTATGAATGGTTATTCATCTTAACTGTGGATTCTGATAAATTATGTACATGCCGCTCAGAAGCAGCAATTCATCTTTGTGCTGTAGCCTACGGAAGCATGGTAGTGCTGAATTAACCTGCTGCTAATGAGATTAATTAAGATGCATTTTAAATCCATTATTCAAGATGTTCAATCTGCAATTAATTGTTCATATACTTTTCTGTGTGCTCTTTCATGTGCATGTAAATTAATAATTCCAAATTTCAATCTGGAAGTAGTCAGCTTAAATTTTTTCCTCAATGTGTTGTGCAAAAGCACCCTGATTTAAATTTCAGCTAAAACTTTAAATTGCTTAACCTGCATTTAAATTAATAATTCCAAATTGAATCTGGAAGTAATCATCTTAAAAATTAGTTTCCCAGTGTGCTGGGCATATTTGTCTGATAGATTCCAGTTTGTTCATCTAAATGATAAATCTTCTTCACTCTCAAGGGTTACTTGTGGAGTTCCACAGGGTTCTGTGCTTGGACCAATTCTGTTCATCATATATATGCTCCCAATTGGTAGAATCATTAGACAGCATGGGATAAATTTCCACAGCTATGTTGATGATACACAACTATATTTATCCATAAATCCTGATGAACCCAGTCAGTTAGGTAGATTACAGGCATGTCTGGAAGACATAAAAACATGGATGACTCTAAACCTCTTGCTCTTAAATTCTGACAAGACAGAAGTTGCTGTCTTTGGACCAGAAGTTCTAAAACAGAAACTGATTAGTCAATCACTTCATCTGGATGGCATTAAATTGGCCCCCAGTAATAACGTAAAGAACCTTGGCGTTATTTTTGACCGAGACTTGACATTTAAATCCCATATTAAACAGGTTTCTAGGATTTCTTTCTTTCACCTCCGGAATATTGCTAAAATTAGAAACATCCTGTCCAGGAGTGATGCTGAGAAACTAGTCCATGCATTTGTTACCTCAAGGCTGGACTACTGTAATTCTTTACTATCAGGTAGTCCACAAAATGCCATTAAAAGCCTTCAGTTAATCCAAAATGCGGCAGCAAGAGTTCTGATGAATATTAAAAAGAGAGATCACATTTCTCCTGTTTTAGCTTCCCTTCATTGGCTCCCTGTTAAATCCAGAATAGAATTTAAGATCCTTCTTCTTACATACAAAGCCCTTAATAATCAAGCTCCATCATACATCAGAGATCCAATTGTTCCTTATGTTCCTAACAGAGCCCTTCGCTCTCAGACTGCAGGTTTAGTTGTAGTTCCTAGGATCTCTAAAAGTAGAATGGGAGGCAGATCTTTTAGTTATCAGGCTCCTCTCCTGTGGAACCAGCTCCCAGCTTTAGTCCGTGAGGCAGACACTCTGTTTACTTTTAAGGCCAGGCTTAAAACTTTCCTTTTTGATAAAGCTTATAGTTAGAGTGGCTAAAGTCATCCTGAGCTATCTCTGTAGTTATGCTGCTATAGGCTTAGACTGCTGGGGGACAGACTTACCAATTTTCTTCACTCTGCTACTTCCTTTTCTCCTACGACTCCCCTGTTGTATTACAGTACATTCTGTTATGTCGACTGTTAACTTTGTTTTCTCTCAGTGTTTTTCTCTCCATAGAAGACATACCTGGTCTGGTAGCCTGCTTGGCTGCAATGCCCTGTTGGACGGGGGGCATCGACTGGGATGATCCTCCCAGTAACTGAACATCCACTGTGTCCTGTTATCAACTTTTTACTTTCTGTAACATCGAAAGTTCTCTTATATCAGATCTTCTGTTCCTTCTGTGTTTCTGCTCTGTCTTCTCAAACCCCCAGACGGTCGTGGCAGATGGCCCCTCCTACTGAGCCTGGTTCTGTTGGAGGTTTCTTCCTGTTAAAGGGGAGTTTTTCCTCTCCACCGTCACTAAAGTGCTTGCTCAGTATGAGGGATTGCTGAAGGATTGCTGTGGTTGGAAAGTCTGCAGCAACGGGGCCCAACCTCACGCCAATGACTGACGCAATCTGCTGGGATTCCTTGAATAGGAAACTTTTTAACTGATTGGAATGTTTGTATAAATGTATTGAAATGACTTCTTGTTAAGTGCCTTGAGATGACATCAGTTGTGAATTGGCGCTATATAAATAAACTGAATTGAATTGAATTGAATTGCTGTGCAAAAGCACCCTGATTTAAATTTCAGCTAAAAATTTAAATTGCTTAATCTACATTTAAATTAATAATTCCAAATTTCAATCTGGAAGTAACCACCTTATTTTTTTTTCTCAGTGTGTTGTGCAAAAGCACCCTGATATAAATTCCAGGTATAAAATTAAATTGCTTAACCTGCATTGATTCCTCATTGCTTAGGCTGCATTTAAACTAATTATACAAGTTTAAAGAAAACCCATCCTCAATTAAACGCTTTTGCTCTTGGTACTTCTGAGAGAATTTGTTTCTTTTTCAAGCATTTGATGTTTGTTTCCTTGTGTGTGTCCCTAATGTGTATTTTTGCCTGATTTTAACTACTGCTAACTCACTGCTAACCTTAAATTAGAGAGAGTGAATCTGCGTTGCATTGCTATGTTCCCTTAAACGAAATAAGGCGTTTATATTTAACACATAGCATTCTGAAATACTATAAAGTAGTATTGTGTAAGTCACAAGTGATTTTGGCAGCTTGTGCAATTATTTATTTATTTGTGCGCACATAGACCTGTTAAATATGCAAAGAGACCAGTGCATATTTATCTGAGGTATTGGCAAGTTGGTGCGTGTTTTGCTTTTGAGCAATTGGAAATTTTGCCTCTTGGCCGCTTGAGATTTGGTCTCATTTTCTTATCTCAATTTTTTTTAAATATTTTTTTAATTCTCTTTCTGTTTCTTCTGGTGCCTTAAAAGATGGAAGCCTCAGGCTACCATGCAGTTGATGCTGTGGGCCCAGAGGGCGCTGGAGACTACCACCTGCAGCCGGTAGTTGGAAATCTTATTTGCCTGCCATCACAGGAAAGCAAGCTCCTACACGGTTACAATGTTGAAGCCTGTGAAGAGAGAATACAGAGCTTAGTGGGATTTATGGAAAACCCAGATAAAGAAGTGAAGGTTTCCGATGTCCTCCGTCAGCTAACGTTGTTGCTTCAACGTAGATTGCAGTTGGAAAGCCAGACAGTAGCACAGGTAAAGCAAGAAAGAGACACCGCTATTTCTGAGCTTTACGAGACCAAGATAGAGTTATAGAAGAGTGCTGAGGAACGTGTCCCACCTCCCTTTGAGCGGATTCCACCCCGCTATCAGAGAATTAAATCTCAGTGGCAGATTTCTGATCAAGCCGGTGTCACTCCACACAGTTCAGCGAAGGACCCCTCATTTGTCTCTGAAGCAGGGAGACCACTGGCTGAAGCTGCGACCCCCCTTTCTCCACCAGTGGTGAATGAAGGTGTGAAAACTGCAGCTGCAGCTGCAGCACAAGACCAAGGGCTGCACCCTGCAGGAAGGGGGGGCTTTCCCAATGTGGGCCACTATGCATCTGGTCCTCCACAGAGACCATGGGACAGCAGCATGTGGACTCCAGGTGGGCCAGATTTTCTGACACACCCTAGTGCGCGACAGGTGCAGAACCGGAAGCTGCGCCCACAGCATTACTTAGATCCCGACCCGCAGGAACGCTCCTCTAGTGATTCAGAAGAGAGCGCCCCCTACCGAGAATCAGGAATCCGCACGTGTCAATTAGAGTCCCTTGCCAGAGACATAGAACGTTTCGACCCAAGCTCAAATGATTCCAACATACATGACTATTTGAGAGAAATAGAAAGGGTTCTCTTGGATTTACCACAGCCTTCATTTCGTGAAAAATTAAAGCTGATCTGGAAGACAACTTCTCGAAGTGTCCACAGTTTTATAGAAACTTTATTGCCTGGCATCAGAGATAGTTATTCAAAGTTGTGTGGAACACTTAGAGAAGAATTCACAAATGCTGACATAGCTTCTGCAACCATTTCTGCTTTTTCAATACAGCAACAGAAACATGAGTCACCACGTGATTATTACCGCCGACTCAGAGCTGCTTATTTTCAGGGGCGGAGTGCTCCTGGCTTAGAAGAAGAACCGGCTTTCAAGTCTCTATTTCTCCATAAGCTTCGCCAGTGCATACTCTTTGAAGTAACCATGCATTGTAGAGTCAGAAACTTAAAGATGCAGGAAATCAGGAAGTATGCCCAGCTCGCGTGGGAAACGCGAAGCAGGCCCCACCAAGTAGAGAATGAAGCCAGAGTTTTGCAGGTAAGTACAGAAATGGACCCAAACCTTGCCCTGGAAGGTCGGGAAGCTCCCCCCACCAGGAACAAGGCTGGAGGTGGGTGCAGGAAACAGAACAAGTTCCCTAAACAGAACCAGGGGGGTGGAAACTGGCATAACTCAAAACCCAAGCTCCCAGACCACACCCAGTCTGAAAAAGGTCAACCCTGTCAGCACCAGGTGAAACATAAGAGCAACTTTAAAGGTAAGGCTAAGAGTAGCGCTTTAACCAAAAGAGGCATAGAGGATGTTTGTCGTAGGTTTTTCTCTGAAGCAGTCGAGCAGCTGAGAAATCCAATCAGCACAAAAGAGACACCTCAGCCTCGAGACGGGCCAGACCAGAAACCACCGTCTGCATCACTATGCATGGATCTGATTCCTACAGCTACAGTCTATGTAATCAGCTGGGGGAATGCAAAATCAACACCTTAGGAGCTCACTGGGAATCTCCCAGTGGACACATCACAAACACCATTTCTCACACTTCTTGGTGAACTAACTCACCAGAACCATGCATGTCGCCTATACTGTCAGACCATTGTAGGAGGGTGCATTCAGGCTAACGCTCTGCTGGACACAGGTTCAGAAATTAGCTTAATGTGCTCAGCTTAGTTTGAACAGGTTACTCAGGCCATGATTTCATTATGTAAACCATTCCAGCTTGAAAGCTGCAATGTAGAAATCACTAGCTACATGCAAAATCAGTCATGCATCACTAAGCGGGTGTGGCTGGACATCACTTTCCAAAACATGACCTTGGTTCACCCAGTCTATGTCTGCACATTAGACACAGAGCCTCTCCTCATTGGACAGGACCTGCTCGAGAAGCTGGCCCCTCTCATCGATTGCCAGCAGGGGAAACTCTGGGCCCAGGTGGCGGTGCCAAAGCCACTAAGCACAGACAGCAGGCACCGAGCTTCCAACCATCAGGTAGCCAACTTAGAGGAGCCCAGAGAACCCCTGTCAAAGCTCATGCCACTCCCAGAGACGGTCCTGAACACCTCAGCTGCACCGGTGAGCTCAGTCTGGCAGGGAATCCCCCTCCGCAGTCATGCATCATTTCTCTGCTCCTTAAAGAACACAGGTGCAAAGCTCTACAGTCTACAGTCCCCGAGTGGTCGAAGGCATACACATTGGTGACATTTGCATCCCAGATGTGCTTCTAGCACTCTGGCTAGATAAATCAGCAGTCAGTAAGGAGGTTTTTGACAGTAAGTGTCAGGAAGACCCCCTGGTTGTTAGTGTGAGACGCAGCCACAGACTGAGTGGCTGAATGGCCTCAGCTTCCCCTGAAAGCGGTTGGGCTCTGCACCCTTGGGTGCGGATCTGGTCAAGACAGCTTTCACATGTTTTCAGCATTGTTCCCCATCTAGACCTCCCTGTGTTCATCGGGGCAGATCTGCTGGTGCGCCTCTGCGCACAGCTGGACACTTTCAACCAGGTCCTTTGGACGCGAGCCAGCGCACCTGCAGAACCCTTCCTGGTGAACCCTGAAGTCATGCTGTCAGGCCCGACCATCTCTCAGGCCTGCCAGGCTGCTAGTGAGAATAGCATGCTGATACCACCAAGAACAGCAGGGGTGTCGATACGCTTAGCTGTAATGAAAGGTCAACAGCCATTGGATAAGCAAGCGTTTTTCCAGCCACTCCCCTACTTCCTGGAACTGAACCTTGCTGTTTGCGGTACACCAATTCTTGAGTTGAACAATCCTTCAGCTTACCTGCTGGTTGAAAATCCAACCCAAGTTCCAGTCCCGGTGACAGCCAGAAAGCCTCTTGGCATGCTTATTATTTTGGACTTTCAGTCCCCGTCATAGGGGATCTGCCTCTGTTCATGAATGACAAACAGTCCTCTTCAGACATGTTGTTCACATTTCCTTCCAAAATGATCACGGTAAAACGGCACGAAGCTTTACCTGAGGAGTCCATCTGCAGCGCCACGTTAAGGACCGAAGGCGACCTAGTGGTGTATGCGGTGACGACTCATCCAGCTGAACGCAGAATCCTGTGGGATTTCCAGAAACTGTGGCTCCCTCTCTCACAAGTCCATCCCATTGACGCCCTCTTCTGGCTACAGATGGGAAGAAAAATGAACGGCTCAGGTACAAACCTAAACACTTTGATGTGGTGAAGATGCAGGAACAGGATCCCAACTTTCACCTCATCCAGAAGCTGGTGATTAACCGTTCATCTCCATACATGATGCTGCCACCACCAGGTGCAGCCCATGAACTGCAAGCTTTTTCTTGCAGCCATCCAGATCTTAGGCTGAAGACAGGTCCGTTGATCTACGCCCACAACGAGCGAGGTCCGCCTCCATGGGCTGACCTAACAGACCAAAAGGGGGTCATCTTAACCCAAACCCATGACTTCCTTGCATGTGACCAGAAGAGCCCCAAAGCCTCATGTGACATCTTCCTACAGGTGACATCCTGGCTTCCAAAAGCTCACATGACGGAGACCTGCACCCAAGGATGCTTATCCTGCTGTCAGCTCCACCCATTCCAGCTATTAAGCAGGGATCCCTCTCAGCGAAGGGGGGTCAGATTCCCTTGGATGCACCTGAATCCAACAGGAGTCAACAAACACCTGCTGACAGTCACATGCAGCTTCATGAGATGTGATGAAGCCCCTCCTAAACTGAATGACACAGCAGTCATGACTGCTGCTCTTTTGTTTAACCAAAGCAAGTTGTACCTCAAGCTCTCCTCCCTGAAGGCAGAGCCTTTTTCCATACCAGTGGAAAAGGGGGACCAGTAAATAGCGTTAATGGAACAGGTGCATGTTTCAAAACTCCCCTCTAGCATGCACTAACAACTAATTACATGCATAATTTTGTTTTGCTTTATAGTAATCTGCAGACGTACAGATTAACACCTTTCAGGCTACAGTAAATACATACCGTAAATACAGTCTAAGTGCATTAAAATAACCCTTTCAGGTTTTGCAGTTTCTCTCTTAGGAAGTGGTTAAGTGATGAGTGACACATTGGTATCATTTAACACAAAATTTCGTTAGAGAAGCTGATTTATCTGCACACTACCTCACTAAGTGATGGTACATTTATTCTAGATGTGATTTAGAAACCCTACAGAAACTCCTCCTTCAACAGAGACTGTTAGAAGCACAATCTAAACCTTTCAAGGCACTGTCAGGGCCTGTCAATCTACATTCTACTCTAATTAACAACACCCTGCATGCCCTGCAAGCTCTCTCAGAAGTCGTAAAAAGATTGAATTAAATGACTTAATGTGCACACAGGTGGTAAGAAAATTAATGCAGGATCTTATTAGAGAGTTGGTTTATTTATGGAAAGTCCTGTGGAAGGACGAACTCCTACACATTTAGTTCCTCGAGAACTAAATGCCCCCATTTTTTTTAATCCAGACAATTTTGAACTTGGGTTCATGCTGAACCTTCCGATCATTGAAAAGATGAACGTATATAGGCTTAAATTGGTGCTAAATGTTGGTTTTTGGAAAGGTAACACCCACCTACATTCAAAAACCCCATCCATACTAGCCTACCATGACAACGATCCCAAACTTTACCTCACTCCAAACCTAGACCTATGCACCAAAACTAAAGATCTCCACTGGGTGTGCCCAACCAACCTGTTCATTAGAGATGTAACTGATTTCCTCTGTGGTTTGAGTGATGACGCTCCTCAACAAAATTGTCAAGCTACAATGACATTAAAAGATGCAGGTATGGAAACCAAAGTTGAACGTGCAGGTAACGGCTAGTGAGCACACCAGTAGCAGAAGCTTTGATGTCATATGATCAACATGACACGGTCACCAAGGTAAAGTTGCTAAATCAAACTATGGGCAGTAGTTCACATAGGAGACACAATACTCCATCATCTCGACCTCGACAGACATGACACTGAGATCGAGATCATGGATGCATTTAACGGATATAATGTCACGATTGATACCGAAATTGAGAAACAACTTTTGAAGGAGGGGACCAAATTGATTAAGTTCAGCCTCACCCCTACGGCCTTGACTTTGACTCCCCTCCTTCGCTTTCCAAAGAAAGCTGATTGGACAGAAACACACACCTTGACATTCACAGTAATTGCACTTGTAATTGGGTGGGTCTTCACAGAGTTGATGGCTTACACCGTCTACAGGCAGGTCAAACAATAGCAAGCAAGAATCGACTCCATGACATTTCTCACACCGCGATTCATAGCTTCACCTGGTCCCAAAGCACAAGCTGGTGCCAGTGCCTGACGGGAGCTACACATTCGTGCCTTCACCCTGTTTCATACTTAAAGCAGTGATGCGAATCATGAAGTATGACGATATCGAAAGGGGGTCGATTTGTTTTATTTTTTTTATTACTTGAAATGTTGTTCTTGGTGTGATTTTACTTTCTGTTGGCTGTTTCTAACAATTATATATATTTTACTAGAATAGAGTAGCCTCTACCCAGACCCAATTCAGATCAGTGGACCCAGTATAACTGCAAAGACTGTAAACTGCATTTCCACCCTTCACAACTAAGGAGGGAATGCTGGGACCAGATTCGGATTTAATGGACTGAACTGTTACACCTTGCCCGCTGAAGGACAGCAACATTCTTTGACGTAATGGACTAAACTGTTACATCTTGTCCGCTGAAGGACAGTGACATTCTTGGACGTAATGGACAATGAACCTGGTTCTAGCTCCAAAGACTGAACAGTGCGCATTCTTTGGAACTAAAAGGGGGATGTTGAGGCTATTGCCTTTTACTGAACGAATTGCATCTCCCAGCATCCTTTCACTGAACGAACTGCATCTCCCAGCATCCGCTGAGCTGCCCTCAACCCATTCTCATTGGTCTGTGGCCAGTGATGACATCACAGAGTTGATAAAGGGAGCGCAAAAATTGAAATCCTCGTCTTTTGGTTCCTACCAGCAGGGCCGCAAGGAGACACTTTAATCCATTGCTAGCATTTTTCCTTTTTTTCGTTCATACCTGCTGGACCAGGAAGAACTTCCCTTTTAAACTTCGAAGTGAACCGGCCGAGCAAACAGACTTCCCTGTTTGGGTTACCAGGGAGTCCGCTGAGCTCTATTGAAAACAGGCCTGAGTCCCTCAGCGCCTAAAGTCGGACGTCCGCTTTCCGACCTCGGTTTTGCGCAAAACCGCTCCTTTAAACTGGACACTTTCAAGTTGTTCTACATTCTTCATCGTGGACTGTGAAGAGAGTCAACGCCAAGTAGGATAAACCTGGTTTAATTCTGTTTGGTCTGGGTAGAGGAGAATTAGGTCCAGGATTAATATATCCGTTTCTGTTGGTTCAAATAAGTTTGTCAACTTGTTAACCACTGTTATTCTTGGTCGTCTGTTGCTGTACGCCGACCCTGAATGTTTGCATGCTTTGTGTTTTATTATTTTACTTTGGTTGCAACCAGAAGCAGTATATTATATTGTATTATTTCCCGGCTTGTTGTATTGTCCGCTGTGGTCGGCGCGTGTCTGTTTAGATAGGTCGCGTGGTCTTCCGTCGATTTCTTTTATACTGTCATCCCTCCCTTTGTCCAAGCCACCATTGCTAATTGAAACTAGCCTTTGTTGAATTGCCACGCGGTCTTCCTTTGTCTCCCTTTGTGAACCGATCGCACCAATTGATGAGGCTTGAGTTATTGATCGAGTTGAGGGGGTAAGCTAAACCCCCCCTCATTCGCTCGCTGTCTCCAACACACACACACGGACACACACACACACACAGCCAGCCGTACACACACGCCCCCCTTCCCTCGACGTTAACTTTGTTCTATATTTTTGCATGCGTTAGAATATATGGAAATTATAAATGAAATGTAATCTGTAAGGTTGACCTATTTCATTTATAAATTCCCTTAATTAACGAGAAGATTCCTGTTCTATTTCAGTGTGTGCTGTAAAGTTTGTTAAATCCCCGCGGACGGACTCCGCCCTTTCAGAAGAGACTGACTGTCTGGTTTAATTAAAAGTATCTCATTTATGAGATTGGTGCCCCGATGATCTTTAATAAACGGGTTAAACTCGAATGTCATCAATAATTATATTAATATTAATTTATTGATTATAATTATTGATGCTCAGAAAACCAGACAACTTTTTTTAATAAATAGGTACAAAATATACGTATGTATGTATATTTACACACACACACATATATATATATATATATATATATATATATATATATATATATATATATATATATATATATATATACACATACAGTCATGGCCAAAATTTTGAAAATTACATAAATATTGGAAATTGGAAAAGTTGCTGCTTAGGTTTTATAATAGCAATTTGCATATCCTCCAGAATGTTATGAACATTGATCAGATGAACTGCATATTCCTTCTTTGCCATGAAAATTCCACTGCATTTCATTTCTGTCATTAAAGGGCCTGCTGAGATCCTTTCAGTAATCATCTTGTTAACTCAGGTGAGAATGTTGACGAGCACAAGGCTGGAGATCATTATGTCAGGCTGATTGGGTTAGAATGGCAAACTTGACATGTTAAAAGGAGGGTGATGCTTGAAATCATTGTTCTTCCATTGTTAACCATGGTGAACTGCAAAGAAATGCGTGCAGCCATCATTGCGTTGCATAAAAATGGCTTCACAGGCAAGGATATTGTGGCTACTAAAATTGCACCTAAATCAAAAATGTATAGGATTATCAAGAACTTCAAGGAAAGAGATTCAATTCTTGTTAATAAGGCTTCAGGGCTTCCAAGAAAGTCCAGCAAGCGCCAGGATCTTTTCCTAAACAGGATTCAGCTGCGGGATCGGAGTGCCACCAGTGCAGAGCTTGCTCAGGAATGGCACCAGGCAGGTGTGAGCGCATCTGCACGCACAGTGAGACAAAGACCTTTGGAAGATGGGCTGGTGTCAAGAAGGGCAGCAAAGAAGCCACTTCTCTCCAAAAAAACATCATGGACAGATTGATCTTCTGCAGAAAGTATGGTGAATGAACTGCTGAGGACTGGGGCAAAGTCATATCCTCCGATGAAGCCTCTTTCCGATTGTTTGGGGCATCTGGAAAAAGGCTTGTCCGGAGAAGAAAAGGTGAGCGCTACCATCAGTCCTGTCATGCCAACAGTAAAGCATCCTGAGACCATTCATGTGTGGGGTTGCTTCTCATCCAAGGGAGTGGGCTCACTTACAATTTTGCCCAAAAACACAGCCATGAATAAACAATGGTACCAAAACACCCTCCTACAGCAACTTCTTCCAACAAACTAACAACAGTTTGGTGAAGAACAATGCATTTTCCAGCACGATGGAGCACCGTGCCATAAGGCAAAAGTGATAACTAAGTGGCTCAGGGACCAAAACGTAAACATTTTGGGTCCATGGCCTGGAAACTCCCCAGATCCCATTGAGAACTTGTGGTCAGTCCTAAAGAGGCGGGTGGACCAACAAAAACCCACTAATTCTGACAAACTCCAAGAAGTGATTATGAAAGAATGGGTTGCTATCAGTCAGGATTTGGCACAGAAGTTGATTGAGAGCATGCCCAGTCGACTTGCAGAGGTCCTGAAAAAGAAGGGCCAACACTGCAAATACTGACTCTTTGCATAAATGTCATGTAATTGTCAAAAGTGCTTGTAATTATATTTCAGTACATCACAGAAATAACTGAAAAAAAGATCTAAAAGTAGTTTTGCAGCAAACCTTGTGAAAACTAATATTTGTGTCATTCTCAAAACTTTTGGCCACGACTGTATACGTATATATACACATATGTATATGTATGTAGCCTACGTGTGTGTGTGTATATATATATATACACATATACACACACAGTTTTTTTTACTAAATACTTTCTAACTCGAGTATTCTTCTTGGAAAGCTACTTTTTACTCTTGAGTACAGTTTATTTTTGGCTAATCTTACTACTTCTGCTTATTGGAACAATACATATATAAATATTTTTATAGATTTGCCAGTTATCGCCATTTAAAGATTTTTTGAAGTTTCATCGAGCCATCAGTTCCCCTCATGATTCGGACATCAAGGGGAAAAGCTGGTGAGAGGAAGAATCAAACCATCAAACTTCGCTCCGTTCTGCACATACGGTTTGTATTTGTCTGGATTTTTGTTACTCATCCATTTAGTCAGGAACAGGAAAGTAGAGCACATCACCCCAGTTCTAAAGTCCTTACACTGGCTCCCTGTAGCTCAGAGAATAGACTTCTAAATACTTTTACTAGTTTATAAATCATTCAATGGCTTAGCACCAAAATATGTTGTAGATCTACTGTTACTATACCAACTCACCGGATCACTCAGGTCCTCTAAATCCAGTCTACTCAACGTCCCTAGAATTAGAACCAAACATGGAGACGAAGTTTTCAGTTTCTATGCTCCTCTAATCTGGAACAAACTTCCAGAAACAGCTCAGGATGACCTAAGCCACTCTAACTATAAGCTTTATCAAAAAGGAAAGTTTTAAGCCTGGCCTTAAAAGTAAACAGTGTCTGCCTCACGGACTAAAGCTGGGAGCTGGGAGCTGGTTCCACAGGAGAGGAACCTGATAGGCAAGGCAAGTTTATTTGTATAGCACAATTCATGTTTGTTGAGGCTATGGCCTTTACTGAACGAACTGGATCTCCCATCATCCTTTCACTGAACGAACTGCATCTCCCAGCATCGTTCCACTGAATGAACTGCATCTCCCAGCACCCATTACGCTGCCCTCAACCCATTCTCATTGGTCTGTGGCCAGTGATGACATCACAGAGTTGATAAAAGCAGCGCGAATATTGAAATAAGCATCTCTATTAGTCTCTCTTGGTCCCAGAGCGGTGCCTGTGAGGAGACGCTTTAATCCACTGCTAGCATTTTCCCCTTTTTCTGTTCAAACCTGCTGGACCAGGAAGAACTTCCCTTTTAAACTTCGAAGTGAATCGGCCGAGCAGACAGACTTTTCTGTACCAGGTAGTCCGCTGGCCATCTGAGCTCTATTGAAATCGGCCCTGAGTCCCTCAGCGCCTAAAGTCGGACGTCCGCTTTTCCGACCTCAGTTTTGCGCAAAACCGCTCCTTTAAACTGGACACTTTCTACGCTTGTTGCCCTACCTTTGATCGTCCTGGTGTGGGGTTTATGGGTAAAGAAAACAGATTGGTCTGGGGGGTAGATCTGAGCCCAATGTTGACCCGCTCCATCATCAGCTCAGTGAATTTCAGATGGGGGGAGTGGGGGGAGGGGGCGGTAAGGAAGACGGTGGGCTGTCAGCGGTTTGCGGGGGCGATGGAGGTTCGCTGTCCTGTTCTTTCGGGCTGTTGAGGGCTTTTGGGGCAAATAAAGATCCTTCTTCCTGCTTCTGTTCAAAGCTTCCCATGAGTGAGGGCAGAAGAAGTTCCTCCCCCTCTACAGTCAGCTTTGTTTGGTCTTCCTTTTGAGATAAGTCTTTGTGTATCTCCTTTTTGGCTCCAAGCACAGAGGGATGACGCAAGAAGTAGAAAATATTGGAGGTAAACAGTCTTACACCTGACCTGTTCAAACTAAATCTATTTGCCTTAAAAAGATGTCTGCGCTCCCAAAAAATCTGAAAGTTGTTAATAAATTGCAGTTTTTTGTCAGCACATGCAGATAAAATCCACTTATTTAATGCCAAAAGACGGCTAAATCTTTCTTCTCCTCCTCTGATGAGTGGTAAATGTCCACTGATGAATACTGCTGTATCCAACGAGCTCACAGTGTTCAGTAATCCAGTGAAGTCCCGTTTCAGAACCTCCGATTGTTGCTTGGACACATCATTCGACCCTGTGGGGAGAACGATGTTTTTCACTGTTGGATATTTAGTCACAGTTTTCAGAATCCTCTTCTGCATGTCACTGACCATATCCTTTGGAAAGCAGAGGACTTTGGTGTTCTTTCCACACATCCACTGAACATCCTTTACAGAGGAATAACCTACAATCAGAGTTTCAGGCCCAGTCTTTTGCTTTCTCTGTGGCCTCTCACTCTCTGACAGGTTATCAGTCCTCATCTCGCTGCCTATGGGTGGATGGTCGTCAGATAAAGATCCAGGGTTCTCCAACAGTGGAGCAAATCTGTTCTGCAGCTTCACATTCGGTTGTTTTGAAAGTCTGTGGCTAACTTTCCCATTTGCAGCTGTTCTGTCCCATGTCCTCTCATGTATGGGAGTAGAAGAAGCCCTCTCTCTTGTAGGGAGTTCAGGCCAGTCGGTCTCATCACAGATTTCCGCTCGCTCTGTCCAGCATGCACTACATCCTCCCGTTTCCCAGAGACATGATTTAGTTTTTGGCTTAGCACCAAGACAGTTCCAGGGAGGATTATCACTTGGTGATTTAATGTAATGAGCAGATGTAATGTAATGTAACAACCTCTTTCTTGGTCGTGTTATCTCTGCCTCTTAGCCGTGTAGCTTGCTCTTAGCTTGCTCATTTCCACTGTTTTGAAACTGTGGTAAGATTGTTTCTTTTCCGCACAATCAATTTACCTCCACTTTAAGCTCTATCCCTTGAACTTTCCTCTCCAGTGCTGTTATCTTTTGTAGAAGGTCCTGGTAGTCCATTGTGGAGACGGCAGGCATCTTGTTGCTGTAGCTTAGCGTTAGCACCCTTACGAGCTATATCTAGCTTCAGCTGAATGCTAAGTACTAAGTACTCCTGGACAGGATGTTTCTAATTTTAGCAATATTCCAGAGGTGAAAGAAAGAAATCCTAGAAACCTGTTTAATATGGGATTTAAAGGTCAAGTCTTGGTCAAAAATAACACAGAGGTTCTTTACGTTATTACTGGGGGCCAATTTAATGCCATTCAGATGAAGTGATTGACTAATCAGTTTCTGTTTTAGAACTTCTGGTCCAAAGACAGCAACTTCTGTCTTGTCAGAATTTAAGAGCAAGAGGTTTAGAGTCATCCATGTTTTTATGTCTTCCAGACATGCCTGTAATCTACCTAACTGACTGGGTTCATCAGGATTTATGGATAAATATAGTTGTGTATCATCAACATAGCTGTGGAAATTTATCCCATGCTGTCAAATGATTCTACCAATCGGGAGCATATATATGGTGAAAAGAATTGGTCCAAGCACAGAACCCTGTGGAACTCCACAAGTAACCCTTGAGAGTGAAGAAGATTTATCATTTAGATGAACAAACTGGAATCTATCAGACAAATATGATTTAAACCAGCCTAGTGCTGTTCCTTTGATCCCTGCAACGTGTTCAAGCCTTTCTAAAAAAATATTATGATTGACTGTGTCAAAAGCAGCACTGAGATCTAACAAAACCATAACAGACACAAGTCCGTTATCAGAAGCCATGAGAATATCATTAGTAACCTTCACCAGTGCTGTTTCAGTGCTATGATGAGCTCTAAAACCTGACTGAAACTCTTCAAACAGCTCGTTACTGTTTAGATGCTCACAGACTTGATTAGCAACAATTTTCTCAAGGACTTTGGATAAGAAATGAAGATTAGATATACTGTAGGTCTGTAATTCACTAAGTCATCTTGATCAAGGGAAGGTTTCTTGAGTAAAGGTTTAATTACAGCTATTTTAAATTCCTGTGGTACGTATCCGTTTACTAAGACTAGATTCATCATATCCAAAATGGGGCCAGGAACCAAATGGAACACTTCCTTAAATAATTTGGTTGGGATTGGGTCCAACATGCAAGTTGAAGGTTTAGATGAGGCTAATATTTTTTTTAATTCAATAAGCTCGACTGAATCAAAACAGCCTAAGCACAAATGAGGTTCTACAGTTCTTTTCGATGCTGCGTCATTTACTAAGGAAGAAGTAATCATGTTTGGGAGGATGCCAATGATTTTATTTTTAATAGAATTAATTTTATTTATGAAGAATCCCATAAAATCATTACTACTAAGAGCTGGGGGAATAGTTGGACTCTGTGTATGTTTGGCAACTGTACTTAAAAGAAACCTAGGATTATTTTTATTCGCCTCTATTAATGATGAAAAATATGCTGTTCTAGCTTGTCGAAGGGTCTTTTTATACAGCAGTAGACTGTTATTCCAGGTTAAATAGGAATCCTCGTGTGGAGCGCCATTTTCTCTCCAACTTCCTAGTATTCTGCTTTAAAGTGCGCAACTCTGCGTTAAACCAAGGAGTCAGCCTCCTATGGCTAGCCACTTTCTTTTTTAAGGGGGCTACACTATCTAATGCCAAACGCAATGAGGAAGTAACGCTGTGAACCACATCATCAATTTCTGAAGGGTTAGAGATAGAATTGCTGCCATCCACTGTGTTACCCTGAGACACTAAGGAAAGTAAGAATGGAACAGATTCTTTAAAAATTGTTACAGCATTTTCTGATAAAGCTCTACTATAATGAAATTTTCTTTCAGATTTAAGATGGTCAGTTAAAGTAAATTCAAAAGTTATCAAGAAGTGGTCAGACAGTACCGGGTTATGTGGGTGGACTGTTATTAGTTAGTAAATCAGAACGAAAAATGGTTGCAACTCCTCCTCCTCGCCCAGTACTTCCAGGAATGGGAAACTTTTAATGACTGGAAGGGGTTGACTCATTTATACTGACATGATCCTCCTGCTGCAACCAGGTTTCTGTGAGACAAAGGAAATCAATGTGATTATCACAAATCAAGTCATTTACTAACAAAGTCTTTGAGGAGACAGATCTTATGTTTAATAAACCACATTTAATAGATTTATTTTTCTGTTCAGTCAAAGTTGTATTTATTTTTATGAGATTTCCATAATTTGCTTTAAATCAGTTATTCAGTCAGAAATCATACACAATCAGGTTGACCAATCAGCCTTCAATATGAAATGCATTTGGTCTACCTTTGAAGTTGTTTCCTATTACTTTGAGGAAATCATTTAACCCATGCCCTTACAAGGGGTTTGTTTTGGTAATTTACAAGCGACAGAAAATAGTTCATTAATGTTAACACTGATTTATAGTGGGATAATGTTGCTGAAAAGCTTGTTCTCCTTCACTCTCCTAATCACCCTTTCAGAATCAGAAAGGGTTTATTGCCAAATGTTGGGTAGTTTTACAACATTAGGAAATTGCTGCGGTACTTTGTGCAAACATAGGAGACATGCACTCTTAGACGTGCTATCTTTTGTGTCTTAAGTACACTCTGTGCAGGCAGTTGTCTCCTTTTCTGTAGAAACAGTGGGCAGTAAACCTTGCATTTCACCATATCTGAGATCAAAAATCCCTTGTCAACCATGATCGCTATGTCATCCGAGAGTAGGTCAGGTAAGCCTGAACATGTGAAAAGTTCCTTGTCACTAATAAACCCCTCATACAAGGAAGACACAAATGTTATTGCACCATGGGGGGCCATCCCAATCAATCCCTTCATGGTGCAGTGAGACTTTTAATTTGAATACATCTCACTCTGTAGAAGCAGGGATGATGGCGTCTGACATCTCAGCTCAGTGCAATCTACAATGACCTGGGTATCTGAGAAGTCCTGGAATACTTCAGGGAGATTGGCTTGAACGTCTTCTTTTTCCATCCAGATGCATACTGAGCCCAGAACGGTGTTCAGGTAGTTTGTTCATGTAGATATTATCCGGCTAACAGTAGACTGGTGAACAGAAAACCTGTTAGCCAAGTCCCTCTCCTTTAGGCCAGCTGCCAGGTACATCAGGAAGAGGAAGAGCTCATCTATAGGTTGCAATGACTGGGGGGGGTGGGGGGTAGTAGTGAATGCTAGAGCAATGCAGAATTTTGCCTGAGCTTGTAGAAGAACAATGAGCTACAATAGGTAAGGCAAGGCAATTTTATTAGTATAGCACACTTTCAATGACAAGGTGATTGAAGGTGCTTTACATGATTTGAGGTAAAATATAAACAGCATTAAAATACAGACAAAGCATATAATGTAAAAACAGCAATAAAGCAGGAAGCATACAGAGATACATCTAGGCATAAATAAATATATAATGTAGAAACAGCAAGAAGCATAAACAAAACAAGATATATGAAAACATTACTCAAATGCAGCTATAAACAGAAATGTTTTTAGTTGTGATTTAAAAGAACTCAGTGTTTCAGCAGCTTTGCAGATGTCTGGAAGTTTGTTCCAGATTAGAGGAGCATAGAAACTGAAAACTTCGTCTCCATGTTTGGTTCTAATTCTAGGGATGTTGAGTAGACTGGATTTAGAGGACCTGAGTGATCCGGTGAGTTGGTATAGTAACAGTAGATCTAAAACCTATTTTGGTGCTAAGCCATTGAATGATTTATAAACTAGTAAAAGTATTTAGAAGTCTATTCTCTGAGCTACAGGGAGCCAGTGTAAGGACTTTAGAACTGGGGTGATGTGCTCTACTTTCCTGTTCCTGACTAAATGGATGAGTAACAAAAATCCAGACAAATACAAACCGTATGTGCAGAACGGAGCGAAGTTTGATGGTTTGATTCTTCCTCTCAGCAGCTTTTCCCCTTGATGTCCGAATCATGAGGGGAACTGATGGCTCGATGAAACTTCAAAAAATCTTTAAATGGCGATAACTGGCAAATCTATAAAAATATTTATATATGTATTGTTCCAATAAGCAGAAGTAGTAAGATTAGCCAAAAATAAACTGTACTCAAGAGTAAAAAGTAGCTTTCCAAGAAGAATACTCGAGTTAGAAAGTATTTAGTAAAAAAAACTGTGTGTGTATATGTGTATGTATATATATATATATATATATATATATATATATATATATATATATATATATATATACACACACACACGTAGGCTACATACATATACATATGTGTATATATACGTATACAGTCGTGGCCAAAAGTTTTGAGAATGACACAAATATTAGTTTTCACAAGGTTTGCTGCAAAACTACTTTTAGATCTTTTTTTCAGTTATTTCTGTTAAGTACTGAAATATAATTACAAGCACTTTTGACAATTACATGACATTTATGCAAAGAGTCAGTATTTGCAGTGTTGGCCCTTCTTTTTCAGGACCTCTGCAAGTCGACTGGGCATGCTCTCAATCAACTTCTGAGCCAAATCCTAACTGATAGCCACCCATTCTTTCATAATCACTTCTTGGAGTTTGTCAGAATTAGTGGGTTTTTGTTTGTCCACCCGCCTCTTGAGGACTGACCACAAGTTCTCAATGGGATTAAGATCAGGGGAGTTTCCAGGCCATGGACCCAAAATGTAAATGTTTTGGTCCCCGAGCCACTTAGTTATCACTTTTGCCTTATGGCACGGTGCTCCATCGTGCTGGAAAATGCATTGTTCTTCACCAAACTGTTGTTGGATTGTTGGAAGAAGTTGCTGTTGGAGGGTGTTTGGTACCATTCTTTATTCATGGCTGTGTTTTTGGGCAAAATTGTAAGTGAGCTCACTCCCTTGGATGAGAAGCAACCCCATACATGAATGGTCTCAGGATGTTTTACTGTTGGCATGACACAGGACTGATGGTAGCGCTCACCTTTTCATCTCCGGACAAGCCTTTTTCCAGGTGCCTCAAACAGTCGGAAAGAGGCTTCATCTGAGAATATGACTTTGCCCCAGTCCTCAGCAGTTCATTCACCATACAGGTCCTTCTAAAAAAAGTTGCATATTGTGATAAAGTTCATTCTTTTCCATAATGTAATGATAAAAATTTAACTTTCATATATTTTAGATTCATTGCACACCAACTGAAATATTTCAGGTCTTTTATTGTTTTAAAACTGATGATTTTGGCATACAGCTCATGAAAACCCAAAATTCCTATCTCAAAAAATTAGCATATCATGAAAAGGTTCTCTAAACGAGCTATTAACCTAATCATCTGAATCAACTAATTAACTCTAAACACCTGCAAAAGATTCCTGAGGCTTTTAAAAACTCCCAGCCTGGTTCATTACTCAAAACCGCAATCATGGGTAAGACTGCCGACCTGACTGCTGCCCAGAAGGCCATCATTGACACCCTCGAGCAAGAGGGTAAGACACAGAAAGAAATTTCTGAACGAATAGGCTGTTCCCAGAGTGGTGTATCAAGGCACCTCAGTGGGAAGTCTGTGGGAAGGAAAAAGTGTGGCAGAAAACGCTGCACAACGAGAGGAGGTGACCGGACCCTGAGGAAGATTGTGGAGAAGGACCGATTCCGGACCGATTCCAGACCTTGGGGGACCTGCGGAAGAAGTGGACTGAGTCTGGAGTAGAAACATCCAGAGCCCCCGTGCACAGGCGTGTGCAGGAAATGGGCTACAGGTGCCGCATTCCCCAGGTCAAGCCACTTTTGAACCAGAAACAGCGGCAGAAGCGCCTGACCTGGGCTACAGAGAAGCAGCACTGGACTGTTGCTTAGTGGTCCAAAGTACTTTTTTCGGATGAAAGCAAATTTTGCATGTCATTCGGAAATCAAGGTGCCAGAGTCTGGAGGAAGACTGGGGAGAAGGAAATGCCAAAATGTCTGAAGTCCAGTGTCAAGTACCCACAGTCAGTGATGGTCTGGGGTGCCATGTCAGCTGCTGGTGTTGGTACACTGTGTTTTATCAAGGCCAAGGTCAATGCAGCTAGCTATCAGGAGATTTTGGAGCACTTCATGCTTCCATCTGCTGAAAAGCTTTATGGAGATGAAGATTTCATTTTTCAGCATGACCTGGCACCTGCTCACAGTGCCAAAACCACTGGTAAATGGTTTACTGACCATGGTATTACTGTGCTCAATTGGCCTGCCAACTCTCCTGACCTGAACCCCATAGAGAATCTGTGGGATATTGTGAAGAGGAAGTTGAGAGACGCAAGACCCAACACTCTGGATGAGCTTAAGGCCGCTATCGAAGCATCCTGGGCCTCCATAACACCTCAGCAGTGCCACAGGTTGATTGCCTCCATGCCACGCCGCATTGAAGCAGTCATTTCTGCAAAAGGATTCCCGACCAACTATTGAGTGCATAGCTGAACATAATTATTTGATGGTTGACTTTTTTTGTATTAAAAACACTTTTCTTTTATTGGTCAGATGAAATATGCTAATTTTTTGAGATAGGAATTTTGGGTTTTCATGAGCTGTATGTCAAAATCCTCAGTTTTAAAACAATAAAAGACCTGAAATATTTTAGTTGGTGTGCAATGAATTTAAAATATATGAAAGTTTAATTTTTATCATTACATTATGGAAAAGAATGAACTTTATCACAATATGCTAATTTTTTGAGAAGGACCTGTACTTTCTGCAGAAGATCAATCAGTCCCTGATGTTTTTTTTGGAGAGAAGTGGCTTCTTTGGTGCCCTTCTTGACACCAGCCCATCTTCCAAAAGTCTTCGCCTCACTGTGCGTGCAGATGCACTCACACCTGCCTGCTGCCATTCCTGAGCAAGCTCTGCACTGGTGGCACTCTGATCCCGCAGCTGAATCCTGTTAAGGAGAAGATCCTGGCGCTTGCTGGAGTTTCTTGGACGCCCTGAAGCCTTCTTAACAAGAATTGAACCTCTTTCCTTGAAGTTCTTGATAATCCTATACATTTTTGATTTAGGTGCAATTTTAGTCGCCACAATATCCTTGCCTGTGAAGCCATTTTTATGCAACGCAATGATGGCTGCACGCTTTTCTTTGCAGTTCACCATGGTTAACAATGGAAGAACAATGATTTCAAGCATCACCCTCCTTTTAACATGTCAAGTCTGCCATTCTAACCCAATCAGCCTGACATAATAATCTCCAGCCTTGTGCTCGTCAACATTCCCACCTGAGTTAACAAGACGATTACTGAAATGATCTCAGCAGGCCCTTTAATGACAGAAATTAAATGTTTTCATGGCAAAAAAGGACTATGCAATTCATCTGATCACTGTTCATAACATTCTGGAGTATATGCAAATTGCTATTTAAAAAACTTAAGCAGCAATTTTTCCAATTTCCAATATTTAATTAAATCTCAAAACTTTTGGCCACAACTGTAGATAGAAAATTTCAAGTTAGTGATTTTGGCAACACAAAACACATGCATTGAACGAAACTAAAAAGAGCGGCCATATGGAACTTGGCCATATCATGTAAATGTAGGAGAAAACTTGGGCAGCACTTTACTTGAAAAGTAGGTTATGCCTAAGCTCTCCCTGGACTGCTCGATATCGAACCAATTCCAGAACCTCAATCTCAAAATCTCAAACTATTTAGTTAGTTCAAGAGGTAAAGAAATTAAACAACTATGAATCAAGCAATAATGTATGCATCATGAATTTAAAAGTTAAATAAACTTATAAAGTAGCTTAAACCCAGTTTTTTTTCTTCTCTTTCTTTTTTTCTTCTTTTTTCTTCTTTTTTAAAATCTTTTTATTTTCTTTTTTCTTTCCTTTTTCTTTTTTCTTTCCTTCTTCTTTTTTATATCTATCTAGAAAAAAAGCAGCAAGAAATTTGAAAGCTGCCAATTACAGTGATGGTGATTTATAACATCTTTTTGTAGACATTTACACCGGTATCTTGATTTATAGAGTGTCTTTGCTTTCTCTGAAATGCTTGCTTCCTGGTTTAGATTTTTCTCGAGCTTTCTGATTATTTTACTCTCTGTTACAATGTTTCATAAACCTTCTGTTTTCAATCAACGCACCAAGACCCTTGTTTTCACTTTCCTTAGTATAGAAATATTCTGATCAGATAAGTGGGATCATGTCAGGGTTCTGATCGATCAGTCCCTGGCTGAACTCAATTTTTAGTACTTGTGTAGTGTATATAAATCAAAGTCCATTTTTATGTGCATAAGTGCAAAACTCTTCTACCAGCTGTTCACATTTTCTGTCAATATAATGAATCAAAGTTTTTACAAGCAATCTGTTTTCACCATTTATAATGCTTTTCATAGTTATAAAAGAGAGTGAAATGGCTGCTGCAGCTTTCCATCTGTTGGTGTCATGAGTTGCTCTGTAACCTATGATCAGGCTGCAGAAAACAGTTGAAACACCATGCATTGAATTTTAACTAACGCAAAGCTTTAAGTTCATGAAGCAGGATAACAACTTTTTCTGTATGTTTTGTCCACACATGATTAAACACATCTGCAAAGAAATATGTTGTGAGTCTAACTATCAACAAGTCATGAAAATATGAAAGAAAGATGCTGTTAGTCTTGTGGATCAGCAGATTGCTCTTGGTAAATTTTTGTTAGCAGGGGCAAAATGGGATTTTTGAAAACATTGTAACGTTATGTGTCAAGTCAAATGTATGTTAAGAAAGAAAGTGATGCTCCTCAAAAACTCTAATTGAGACAAATGTCTATTATCAAGGAAAAACAATACAAAAAAATCATAACTAGGACATCCCGACAAAGCATTGTTTTCAGTCAGCTTGCCAGAGCCCCCTACTTTCTCCTGTGGTCAGCTCCTGCCAGTTTAATTATTTCATTTTTGACCATTAAGGTGACTCCTGTTTGCATGCATCTTGGTCACCACAACCCAAAACGACAAGTACATCTGTATTTTATGTAATTTTGATAGGTTTCATGAATAAAACCTCCAAAATTAACAAAGGAAGATAATATTTGACCCTGTCAACCTAATAAACAAATTATGGAACAAAGTATGGAACAGGAGATATTTAACTAGTCAAAAGGAGACATATAACTTTCTCAAGTGCCTTATTGCATAATTTTAATAGCACTAGATATTTTCAACTAAATTACATTGATCAAACATTGGAATATTCCTCTTGTCAAATACATAAGTGTGACTTCGGTTTCTGGGTTGTTCAAAGGATCATGTCTGCTTCTTTCTTTTATTTTTATAAAATCAGTAGTTAAGCTTATTATAAGTCTAAATAACATCTATAACAACAGTCAAACACAAACTAATAAACCTACAAACTACAAAAGAAAGGGAGAAGTAGTGGAATTTCTTTTCTTTTTTTTCTTTCTTTTTTTTATTGTTTTGGGGTTTTTTTGTCCTGTTTGGCAGTGTGGAGCTCAGAATTTGTGTCCAAGTACCAAGTAGAAACCCAACAGATTTACTTTCACAAGCGGAGCAGTACAGCTTTTGCTATAGTATTCCACTTGATGTATGTGTGAAAATTCTTTATTATGAATTGCTGGGGGTTTAATTTCCTGATGTTATGGACACGGAGACGGAAAATTAAGGGGAAGAAAAAAAGAAGATGAAGAAGAGAGGTAGGAAACAAAAAGTCATGAGAGAGGGTGAGTTGAAAATACAAGAGAGGAATGGGAACAAAGAAAACACAGGAAAACATTGAAGTCTGCCTCCATACCCAAAGGACAGCAGAGAGAGGGGAAAAAACAAAACAAAACAAAAAAGGAAAAAGGAACATCGACAAAACAAACCAAAAATTGTGAACTAAGAACTAAACAACCACATCACACAAAAATGGATATAAAAATACAACAACAATGTCACAGAAAAACTCATGGTACCGATTAATCAAGCTCTAGTAATGATAACCTCAGCCCAAGAATATATCTGTAAACACCAGAGACCCCACATCAATGTGTGTGTGTGAGCATGCTGGTGCATATAAGGTTTCTCCATAAGAGTGTTCGATAGTTGGTGTGAACAGGCATCAATCCGTCTCCCAGGAATCGATGCAGACATGAAGGAGATCGGAGCCCAGACGTCCAAAGGACCCCCAGAGCCCCAGGCAGACCCGGGCGGGGCCGACCGCATCCCCCAAGACAGGGGCAAAGGAGAACCCCAGGGGAACATCCAGCGGCTACTATGCAGGGGCCCGGGGGGCAGCAGTGACGAGCTCACGGGCCCCGCCGGCAACCAGCCGCGCCAGGGCAGGCCGGTCCATGGACCGGGAGAGCGGGGGCCCCACCCCCCAGCAGGGACCCGACAAGGGGCCCCCGGCACCGCATGGGCCGCAGCCGGCCGCCACGCGCCACCACCACCCCGGGCTAATCCCCACCGCCAACATCCCAGCGCCCCACCCCTGCCCCACGTCAGGGCGGCCCACCGATAGCCGCAGCGGACGGACGGCATCCCCAGGCTGAGCTCAGCCAGCAACTGGACACCAAGTTGTAGCATCTCCCGAGTCCTGATCCCACGCAACGCAGAGCGCCGAGACCAGGCATCTGACAAAGGCCAAGGCCGGTCCAACCCGCCAATGAACCGACCACGCACGGTGCGCACAGAACAGGTGATTGAATGAGCAGAGACGCTGGATCCGTATCCCGCCGAGCCACTGAGCAGGCACCACCCAACAATCCCAAACCTGGCACCCCTAAAAGATGTGCCCCAACCAACCAAAGGAAGATATCGGCCCAGCGCATCGGCCGACCGACACACAGGCCCCCCCAGGCCCGGCCAGGCATGCACCAGGTCGGAACCAGATTGACCACCGACGCACCAGTAGGCAGGGGCATCCGTCACTGGCGGGGAGTGACAGAGGGAAAATAGGCCTGAGGTGCACCAGGCAAGAGGGCAGCCCAAGACCCAACCTGACAGGCAGACAAAGACATACAGACACAGTCATACGTTCCCTCCCTCTTAAACACATACATTCTCACTAACTCACCAAGACACCCAAGAAATGACGCTGTACCCTCACTCACACACCCCATACACATTTCATGCTCCCAGGTCCAGGTACCGATGCCCCAGTAGAGCCACCAGCCCCCGAACCTGGGAGATAGACCCCCTACCTTCTAGGACGGGGAGACAAGCAGACCGCCAAGGACCCCACAGTGGCGAAGCAGCCCGACAGCCCAGGACCCCGACCAGACCACCTCTTCCACCTCCAGACCCCAACCCCTGATGGCGCATAGGGAACAGGGGTGTGAGAAGACCCCTAGCCTCTTTCCTCCCGCTCGAGTATGGTGTTGATGCGTGTTGTTATAATGTGCATTTAAAACAGAGGGGTGGGATGTGGGGAAGGCAGCCACACATCCCCCAACCCCCACCCCAAGCCCTCAGTGTCTATATGTGGTTTAACAGTGGGCACCAGCACCAGAGGTGAAGCTGATTGAACCGCTCCCCCTCTGGTTGCCGAAAAGTGTGCCCACCCCAAAGTCCCTACATGTGTGTCGCATGAAAATGTTATAAGTGGGAGTGTCTAAGTTGTATATTAAAATTGGGACCCAGGACGCCACGGGATAGCGAGGAGGGAAACCCCTGCTCGCACCCCAGTGATGTGCCCATGCCCCAAGACCCAATATGAGTGGTAAAGTGATGGAACGGGTGGACAGAGGTGTTCAGGGATGGGGATGGAAGGACTGGGAGACAAAATGTCTTCCCAGGGAGCCAGCTCCCCCACTGACCCCAATAGGCACCGCTGTTCACTGGGATCCACCAGGGGAGGGAGGCCATGGCACGTTCAACCCGGGGCCCACGGCCACAGCACCACCAAGCCCCACGGACACCAAGGCAGTCCCTCCAGCCCCATCCCAGAAGGAGAACTAAACCCACCCTGACATTCGCTCTACTATCAGAACACAAAGGACACTAGACACCCAAGTTGAGTTTGCCCCCCCTCCAGCACACCCCTCCCCCCCGTCCAAGTGCCCTCGTAGGGGGAGAGCACCTGTCGCCAGTTAGCAATAGCCTCCCCGCCAACAAAGGAGGCCCCCAGCGCCATCTGCGCATCGGAGGTCCCCGCAGCCCAAACCCCGACGACGTACCTGCCCAGACCAGGAGCAAACCGATGAATCGGGGCCGCCGACCCACCAGGCCGACATCCACCAGCCCCATTCCCTTGTGGAGCGACCACTGCTGCTCAATGCCCCAGCAGGCAACCAAACCCAGCGCCCCACCCACCTGCCCTGCACGCCCACTACCCGGCCAGTCCACCTGCAGGTCCGACCGAACCCAGGCAAACGTCCGACCCTAGAGCCCCGCAACCCATAAAGACCAAGACCCAGGAGCTAAGTCCAGTGCAAAAAAGGACTGATCAGGCCCAGAAATGCCACCCAGCTGCCGCGACCACCAGCCAGGCACCCCAACCAGCAAACAAGGCGAGACGCCATACAGGGACCGGCGATGACAATCGGCCCAGAGAAAAAGAGAGAGGCGGGCACGCATGCCGGCCAGCCGGCCCTGACCCCCACAGGCAACAGAGACCCCACGCTGGCCGACCCCCGGCCAGGACCACAGCCAGGGAGTGCGGCGCCCCAGAGCCCCGAATCCCCAGGCCCACCCCAGACCCTACCCAGGCGCAGCACGGCCACCAGGCCAGTAACCCATATCCGTCAGTGCAACCCCCCTAAGGCACCGCATCCAGCCATCAGGAGTTACCACCCAAAGCCACCAAAGCCCAACCCCAGGTTGGGGCCACAACGTCCAGCGCCCCGTCCGCCCAGTGATCCCACCCCCAGGGATCCCCCCCAGACGCCTCCAACCCCAAAAACCCCCACATCAGCCACAGTATCCCAAACAACAAAACCAAGTGCCCCCCACCCCTACTAGGTGATGGAGCCGATCAAAGGAGCCCAGAGAGATTGTTCAGATATGGAGCCAGAGGCCGTCTCAAGACCAATATGGTTCAACAAGAGATTTCTAAACTGATTAATATTAAGAGCCTTTTTATTTTTCCAGTTCAGGAGGATAGTTTTCTTAGCGATGCATAAGGCAATGTGAACCATTAGAACTGACTTTGTGTCCATGGTGACATCATTTAAATCTCCTAACAGGCAAACTGAGGGAGATGGTGGAATGTTACATTTCAGACACTTTGATAAGTCCTCACATATCTGGCACCAAAATTTCTTAACAGGTGGACAGAACCAAAGCGCATGAATATAAGTATCTGGTATATTGCTTGTGCATTGTAAGCAGGTATTAGACGATGTAAAACCCACCCTAAACATCCGTTGACCTGTATAGTGTACTCTATTAAGGATTTTGTATTGTATTAATTGCAAATTAGGATTTTTTGTTATTTTAAAGGTTCTTAAACATATCTGAGACCAGACATTTTGGTCAAAGTTGGCTGATAATTCCACCTCCCATTTTGAAATAGGGATGGCTATTGATTCATCTAATGTAGATAAAGTTTTGTATATTTTAGACAGCAATTTGGGGGGGTTGAGATTAAGAAAATCTAAAACTCTTGCTGGAATTTGTAATTCAACTGTGTTGAGCCTAAATTTACCTTTAATAATAGATTGAATTTGTTGATATTCTAAGAATTTGTTTTTATCAATTCCATATTGTGTAATTAATGTATTAAATGGAATAAAGCCTGTTCCTTCAAATATATGTTCCCAGTTTAACCCACACCAAAGGAAAGTTTGGCCCAAGTTTAAACAAACCTCTGAAGTGAAGAGGTGAGCATGAACATCTTAGTTGAACTTACGAGGCTGAAGCTGGTTTCTTTTTCTAGCTTCTGATTAGGAAAATGGCTAAAGGGCAATTACACCATTTTTTTCTTTAGTGTAGAATAATCTAGTTCGTGTTTCAAATGTCTGGGTTGTGAAGTTTAGTAGCTAGGCCTTATATAGTGGGGTCCAGATCCAGAAAAAGTACTGAAATCTGCCTTTATTAAACTTTCACAAATCAAAGAAAGGGTTCACAATTTGTAGAGTTGAAATGTCTAGGTTATGTAGTTTTTTAAAACTAGAGCAGATTAAAGATGCTCAGAGTAGAAATGTTTTTGTGTAATTGCCCTTTAGCCATTTTCCGAATCAGAAGCTAGAAACAGAGAACCAACCTCAGCATCGTATTGAACTTGAAAACATATACGACCAATGACACCCTACTTTCAGAGTATGGGTTTTTTCTGCCTTCCTCATCGACCTGAAGCACAACACCCTCACAGATAACTCTGCTGGTTCCCTGTCTTTATTTGACACTTGAATTGCAAACAACACAGATTATAGCAGAGCAGCCTACTTCAGCGCACACACATATCTAAACAGGTTTGGTTAATGTCAAAAGGTGTCTGGTACACTGTCATTGTTAAAGTGGTATCTCACAGCTATGTTAATGCCACCACTATAACTTGTGGAGTATAAAAAATGAAATATATAAATCAAGGTTTCATTAACATCGAGCATGCTAGCCTAGTTAGCTCGCTAGCTAGCCAGCCGAGCTAGAATAAAAACTTTATATAAGACTTACCCTCATATTCATGAATGAACGATGATGCATACATCTTAAAACCCTTCTCCAACTTCCTGTTGGCAGTTGAAGATTGTGTCCGGCACAGTCGGTGGACATCGTTCACATTTAGCTTCGGCAGCTCTGTAAGACACCTTGTGTAAAAAAGCGCCATCGCTCCCGGAAAGGACTTTCTCGTATCACATTAGACATCACAGAATGATGTGACGTCATGGTCGTTCATGAAAAGAAACTATTAAAGAAGAGCTACACATTGAATATCCTCTCTTTCAAGACTAAACTTCATTGTGCGAAAAGAAAACAATCTCAGCCCGCTTACTTAGTCTGAACATGATGAAGCAGTGTACATCCCTAAACAGTAGACTTGTGTGATAGCTATACGTTTAGTTTATTGTGATTGTAAAAAAAAAAAAGTCTGACAACAAAATTGTCAGCAGCAGCACTGTTGGTTTGTGCTTAAAGCAATAATAAAAGGCATGCATACAAATAAATAATTGAGTAGGCCTAGGGATGAACTCAAATACTGCTTCTCAGTTAACAACAATAATGCAGTTAACACATTTTAGAACTTGAGAACACACATTAAAACATTTCAACACAATTAGCCACATGACTCAAGCCGAGTCCAAACATTTGAAAGGTTTGCTTCAGGTATTCTGCGGCGGTACGGGCAGTTTCTCTTTAGATGGCTGTTGCTCGGCCATAGCTAACTCCTAGCTTCTTGCCGCTAGTCAAAGAGCTGTTCTGACCTCGGTTCTGACAGAGCGCAGCCGGTTGCGTAGCGGAGCGAGGGGCGGGTAGCGGTGTGTGTGTGAGGAGTGATAGACAGATGTCAGACACTCCATCAGACGCTGCTCTGGCTCTGATTGGCTGTTTTCTAGCAGGCGCGGTGGATTCTTGCAAATCGCAGTAGGGGCTATAGGCGTGACCAATTGAGCTGCTTTTTTTTTAACAGATAACAAATCTCATTTCCTACTTTCAGGACATATGGACAGTTTTAGGAAATATCACAAAAAGTTACTTTTATTCAAGTTTCCTACTGCAGCTTTAATTATGAGTATTTTTATGTTTCTCTGTGATAGACCTGTTCAATAAAATAGATTGATGGGTGGAAAGAAAGAAAGAAATCTATTGAGAAACAGTACTCGAAGTTAAATCCACCTAATTAGACTTGACTATCCCACAGGATCACTACATACTAACTAAACCAGCAGTGCACTTTTTACTACATTTTATGTGCAGTTTTTATTCAATTGTTTTAGCCTATAGTATTTTTTACGCTGATCTTTTGTTCATAATGTAATATGAGCTTGAGAGTCTTTAAATGCGTTTATAAATAAAAAGCATGGTTATTTTTCTTCTTCTTCTCATTATTACTATTATTAACTTAAGTAGCTTTTCTGGAGCTGAAAGTTATGGCTCTTAGGGTAACTGACCTAAAATAGTGAAGTCCCATGTCAATAATGATAAAATGTAAACAGTTTGTTAACTAATTAAGTTAATATTGGAAAAGTATCACCCCTTAAACCTATCGATGTCATTTTTTGTAACTTTTCATTGTTTTTCATGAAGTAGAGAAGATAAACGGCAATTTATATATATATATATATATATATATATATATATATATATATATATATATATATATATATATATATATATGTAGTTCTTATAGGCTTGGGCTGTTCTTTTGGGATTTGCTTACAGACTAGAAAAATCAAGAAAAACAGTTCATACAGTGGATTTCTCATTACTCAGTAGCCCCTTTCAAACAGGCCATGAAAAACTGTTATTTTCCGGACTTCGTCTGTTTTGCTTTTGTGTCTGAAAGCAATCTTCCAGACTTTGTCCGGATACCCTTTACCGGAAATTTTACGGCTGAAGGCCTAGTAACAAGAGCTGACTTTTCGCGGTATGGTGTTTGCATTCAGACAGTCAGGTAATGTTCCGCAAAAGCTGCAGGGGTGTGGGGCGGTGGGGAAAAGGGGAGGGGGGCAGGGAACGCTGTGAGCGCACACATTGATGACGTATAAATGTCACTATTTTCCTTTCAGCTTTTTCATCGATGTCTCTTAAGCGTTTCCATGTGCGCAACATCGCACACATCACAAAGACGAGCGCTGGGAATAGATCTGCAGTTTCGTCTACCATCTTTGCAATAATGCATTTGTTTGGGGAAATGACGTACACCCGCCGCACTACGTTTACTAATATCCACGTAGAACCCCCCCCACTCCCCCACCCCACCAGTGTTGCCAACTTAGCGACTTTGTCGCTATTACTAACGACTTTTCATACCCCCTTAATGACTTTTTTCCCAAAAAGCGCCTAGCGACAAATCTAGCGACATTTCTGACCACTCTTAGCTACTTTCTGTGAAACTTTGTCGCCGATATTTCCTGCAGTTTAGAGACCCAGCTTGCTGCTTCCCGACGCTCAGAAAAGGAATGATTTTCGCATGAGTATGCAACATGATCAGAGTATGTCCACTGACCAATCATAAACCTTTTTCGGTTCATTTCACCCACTCACAAACGAAGTTGTTTGGTAGTTATTGGTTATTCAGAACGGGAATTAAGGCAGAAGCTTGTCTGTACTATGCTGCATCGGGATCTCACACCTGTGGTGCATTCAAGGAACGTTCGAAATGCATGGTGAATTCAAAAACGTAGGACATTTAAAACTTGTGACAAAAAAACCCCACTGAAAATAATACCATAAGCAATAAACTTCTGTTTAATGGCGGTTGGCAAGAAACATTTGATGGATGCTAAATATGCCCTACTTATTTTTTACAAAGTACTGAAAAACAAACAACTATATTCTCTATATTAATTTCGTCTTCTCGAGATATCTCAGCAAAAAAATTTTTTCCAGAACTTTACATTTCTTTTAAAAGGTATTTGATGTCCAGTTGCAATTTGATATCTTGTAGATTTTGTACCAGTTTTCTCCAGTTTACTTCAGACAAAATAATAGAACATGTTCCACAATCTTTTCTTGAAGAGAAGTCACATTTCCCTGTAGCATGTTTCCCCTGTTTAAATAATGTATTGTTTAACCCTATAATCCAAATCTAAATATAATAAGTTCCTCCTTTCTGTTTCATTCATCATCACGTGATGACATCATCATTATGCGACATCTAGCGACTTTCTGGGGCAACTTCAGCTACTTTCTGTCTGAGACAGTTGGCAACACTGCACCCCACAGGTATTCATCAGGATTCTCCGGTACATGTATTGATTCAATTCAATTCAATTCAGTTTATTTATATAGCGCCAATTCACAACAGATGTCATCTCAAGGCACTTAACAAGAAGTCATTTCAATACAATTATACAAACATTCCAATCAGTTAAAAAGTATTGCTGTGTGAAAGCAGCCGAAAGGCAATGCTCCGGGAAAAAGTGGCGTGTTTGAAAACACAACTGCGGTTAAAGACCGGATGGAATTGTTTTTTTGTTTTTTTTTCTCCACATTTATTGTACAAATCTCTGTGGCATACAATCATACAAAACAGAAGCTTGTATATCTTACAGGCACACGGAACAACAGATAGTTAATACCGGGGGGAACATATAGCCTAACTTTAACAGAAGGGTGAAAAAAGGAAATGAAAAAAGTAAGGAAAAAAAAAAAAAAAAGACATCCACATTTCTGTAGCTAGTAAAGGGGCAAAAGGGGTGAGACAACAAGATACAAGAGCTTAGTTTTCTCCAAATATTCTAAGATCTTCATAAGCATTAAGGAGCTGTATACCATGTTTGTTTTTTATCAGTCTTAAAGAGCTGAGGTGGTTGTCCATCAAGTACCTTTTAAAAACCGAAAAGATGGGTTTTCTATTTCCCCATTTACATGTGTGGATAAAGAATTTGGCGAGGATCAGCAGGTTGTTAAGAGTGAAGTCACTCCTTTTGTCCTTAAGTGCAGTCCCAAATATTATATCCTTTCTTGTTAGAGGGTGGGGTAGAGAAAGTTTTTCTGAGATCCAGTCTTGAAAGTCCTTCCAAAAAGATTCAGAGTACATACAGTAAAAGAATAAATGGTCCGTTGTTTCAATTTCATTGTCACAAAATGTACAGCTGTTATTATCCAGGTTGAATCTTTGTCTTAATAGGTCTCTGGACGGAAAAATATTACTAAGGATTTTAAAGTGAAGTTCTTTAGTTTTGGGGCTTAAAGGATAGGTGAGGTAAGCTGTTCTCCACTTTTTAACCTCTGAGTCAGAAAACAATTGAATAATGGAATTTCTATTTGACTGGATGGGGAAAATTTCATTAGTTAGATGCAGACGCATCAGTTTATTAGAGATGCATTTATCCAGGAAGTCTGTTCCATATATTCGAAGTGCAGGTAGCTGAAGTTCAGAGATTTGTATGTTTGTATTTTGAACGAGATGTTTGACTGAAGGAGGGATAGACTTTATTACATTGTTAAATTGAGAGCGTGTGCAATTCACACTGAACTTTAAGCAAAAGCTTTCGTAAGACAGCCATCCTCCTTGATCATTTAATAAGTGTCTTACAGACCAAATGTTTTTTTCCATCCAGTGATCCAAATACAAAGACTTATTTCTGTACAGTACATATCTGTTATTCCAGATAGGAGTTTGATGAGGAGTGAAATTGTGTGTGTACATAAGTTTCCAGCATAACAGTACCTGTTGGTGGAACGAGTATAGTTTAACAGGAAGTTTATTAATATTAAAGTCACATCTAAGGACAAATTCTATGTTTCCCATCTTCCTAAATAATCCCTTGGGAAGACAGTACCAAATGCTATTTTGACTCATCATAAAGGATTTCAACCAATTTATTTTTAATACTGCATTTAGGCATTCAAAGTCAATAGCTTGCAAACCCCCGTCCTTAAAGTCCTTTACCATTTCTGATTTTTTTATGTAGTGGACTCGATTTTTCCAGATGAAGTTAAAGTTCATCTGATTTATAGCTTTTATGTACTTATTTGGTATGGCCATTGAGTATGCAGGATATATGCACCGAGCTAGAGATACCGGATGGAATTGTCCGCAAATATTCCAGAACTTCTGTCTGAAAACGGCTAGGTGTTACGTAGTGTACCCACGTGACTATTTAGTTGAGGCAGTGCGCATGCTCGACCCACAAGGTCGTCTCAGCGGTAGTAAGCATGATGTCCCTAGCTGCCCGATCGGGGGCATTTTCCCCTTACATGCAGGCTACAGCATTTGCTGTAGCAGGACCCTTGAAGCCTCTGGTACCAGGTGTTGTTGTAAAGGCAGAGAAGTTTCTGATGGAGCCGAAGAAACCGTTCCTGTGCCGAGAGACGATGAGCGGCCTCAGCCCGAAGACAGGCCCCGCTGTGACAGTTAGCATCAACGGTGAGTCCTGTCATTGGCTTTAGCTTTAGCTGACAGAGCTGTCTAAAAATGCACAGATGAAAACTATACATCTGATCCAGGTGTGTGTTGTAGGACAGATAGGCTTGGTGACGTCAGATTCAGTCGATAGCAACTAATTATTTCTAAAGTTCTATTCAAAGCTGAAAGCCGGCTTTCCTGGTTCGGTAGTTAGCTACCGGTCAGCATGAGCAGCTTTACTCCTGGGATGGAGCTGTTAGCAGCTCCTCAGGCACCGCGGTCAAGTTAGTTTAGTTTGACATTCGACAGATGATTTCAGTCTATGGTTTACTACGCTTGGCGGTGAGTTTTCATGCCGTGTGCTGTGACAGACGGTGGATAGCCATACTTCGTGTACCCGCTCCTCAAAACGGTGGCTCACATAGCTATACATACATCTCTAGTAGGTCGAATACGCACACTAAAGTAAATCAATAGCTTTCAAGTTATGTGACCAAATAACTCCAAATCTATTCCCAGCTGTGTTACTATACTATACTATTTTAATGGAAAATTATGGATTTTTCTTAAATGGCTTCCAAGTCATGTTGACCAAGTCACACCAAATCAATCTTAAAATATCTTATTATATCTAGAGAACAAGACGCACCACTTTATTTTCACTTTAAATGCATCTCATATTTTACAGTGATATTTCTTGTTTTTCTTCAATAGCTTCCAAGTCATGTAACCAAGTCATACCAAATCAATCTTAAAATATATTACATCTAGACAACACAACACATTAATGTATAGTCAATTTGAATGCATCTAATATTTTATAAATATTTAACTGTAATATTTTTTTTTTCCAATAGCCACTAGGTCATATGACCAAGTGACACCAAATCAATGGTAAAATGTCATATCTAGAGAACACAATACACCATTTTATAGTCAGTTTGAATCCATCTAATATTTTACATTACAATTTGTATATAATTTTTCCTTTTGATTTCATATCAGCGGTCTTTATCTTGCAAATTGTTCTCATGTTTATATGATAGTCGTTGCCATACTCTGCAGTGAAAGAAAAAAAAAGTAACTAATTTTTGAGTTGGCCTCGAAATCCTTGAGGCATCAGGTACCTTTACAGCTTTCTAAAAATCACAATACTGTCATCAGTGCATTTCCTATCCATCTAAACTATATACCAGTCTATTAGCTATATTACACCACCCAAACATCCTCTTTTCATTCTTTTCTTTCAGTGTTTGATGAGAATAACTGTTGTGCAATGTGTAATGCCTTTAAACCTCCTGCATCTGGGCCTCTGATAACAGACTGGTTGAGGTCTTGTTGTTGGATTTCAATTTTACACCAATATATCTGAGTAGGTCTAAAGCTAATTGTGAGGCACAGTGAGAAGTAATCATATAGTTATGATCATTTTTGTTTTTTTCTTTACTTTTGAGAGATCCAATGTGATAGCTGTGAAAGATGGTTCCATGCATAGTGTCTGGAAATGGACAAGACATTATATGAAGGTACAAAAACCGAAATTTGGAAATGCCCGTTATGCAAATGAAGTGCAGTGTGCAAACAGTGAAACATTGTACACAGTAATGATACAGTTAAGTGTTCATGTTTGAAATGCACAAACCGCAATACAATTTAATGTGGAAAGATGTACATATTGTTAGAAATGAAGAATGCATTAAATTGGTGTGTCTTGTTCTCTAGATATAATAAGACATTTTACCATTGATGTGGTGTCACTTGGTCACATTACCTGGAAGCTATTGAAGAATAACCAGAAATATTACAGTAAAATAACCAAATATTAGATGTAGGACTGGACGATATGGCCAAAAATTATATCACGATATTTTTCTTAATTTCGGTCGATACGATATAATTCCGATATCGATATATACTATATGAAAACCTCAGATAAAATGCCAAGAATGGCCACAACAGATGGTTAATTATATACTTATTAAATGGCATTTAACAAATATACCAAGCATAAATTGCACACATTAAAATTAATATAAAAAGTAGTGCCTTTGGATGTAAGGCAAGGCAATTTTATTTGTATAGCACACTTTCAACAGCAGGGTAATTCAAGGTGCTTTACATGATTTGGTGATTTAAAAGAAACACACATTACACATGATACACAATAAAGCAAGAGAAAAATAAAATAAAAAAAGCAAGAGAGCATGAACACATTTCATACATATGACATCAAGCATTTACTCAAAGGCAATTCTAAACAGATAGTCTTTAGTCTCAATTTAAAGCAGTTCAGAGTTTCAGCAGCTCTACACTCGTCAGGAAGTCTGTTCCAGATAAGGGGAACATAAAAAGTGAAAGCTGCTTCTCCATGTTTAGTTCTGAGTCTAGGGATGTTTAGTGGGCTAGAGTTGGAGGACCTGAGTGGTCTTGGTGGTTGGTACCATGACAACAGGTCTTCAACATATTTTGGTGCTAAGCCATGTAATGATTTATAAACTAGTAAAAGTATTTTAAAGTCTATTCTCTGAGCTACAGGGAGCCAGTGTAAGGACTTTAGAACTGGGGTGATGTGCTCTACTTTCCTGGTTCTAGTGAGGATGCGAGCAGCAGCGTTCTGGATCAGCTGCAGCTGTCTGATTGACTTTTTAGGCAGACCTGTGAAGATGCTGTTGCAGTAATCAATCCGACTAAAGATAAACACATGGATGAGTTTTTCTAGGTCGTGTTGCAAAATCAGTCCTTTAATCTTAGAGATGTTCTTCAGGTGATAGAAGGCTGACCTTCTTATTGCCTTTATGTGACCCTGGAGGTTCAGGTCTGAGTCCATTACTACACCTAGGTTACGAACCTGATCAGTAGTTTCTAGCTGTATTAATTGAAGCTGTGTGCTGACTCTTGATCGTTCCTCATTGGGTCCAAAAATAACCACTTCAGTTTTGTTTCTATTCCGCTGGAGAAAGTTATGGCACATCCATCCATTTATTTGGTCAATGCATTGATTTAGGGTTTGAATGGGTTCAGAGTCACCTGGGGACATTGTAATGTAGAGCTGAGTGTCATCTGCGTAGTTATGGTAGCTAATGTTATTGGTTGCTATAATCTTGCCTAGTGGGAGCATGTAGATATTAAATAAGAGGGGCCCCAGGATGGAGCCCTGGGGCACCCCACATGTGATTTCTGTTCGTTCTGATGAAAAGTTTCCTATTGAAACATAGAAATCCCTGTTCTTTAGGTAAGACTCGAACCAGACAAGTACTGTACCAGAGAGTCCGACCCAGCTCTCCAGTCGTTCCAATAAAATATCATGATCAACAGTGTCAAATGCTGCACTGAGGTCCAACAGAACCAGCACTGTGGTTCTTCCACAGTCTGTATTTATGCGGATGTCATTAAATACTTTGACGAGGACAGTCTCGGTGCTGTGGTGAGCGCGGAAACCAGACTGAAAAGCATCAAAACGGTTTGTCATTGTTATGAAGCCATTTAACTGCTGAAACACAGCTTTTTCAATAATCTTACTGATGAATGGGAGATTAGAGATTGGCCTGTAGTTCTGCATTAACGTGTTGTCCAGATTTTTCTTCTTTAGCAGTGGTTTAATAACTGCTGTTTTTAAAGCCTGAGGGAAGACACCTGATAGCAGTGATGAGTTCACTATTTGAACAAGATCAGAACCAATAACAGGAAGAACCGTCTTTAGAAAAGCTGTGAGTCGGATATCAAGACAGCAGGAGGAGGAGCTTAATTGGATAATGATTTTTTCAAGGCTGTTCTGGTTAAATTCGTGGAATTCAGACATTTTCTCTACATTGTTGTTGATTGGGGATGGCACTGGTTGTGGGTTCGATATTGAGGTACAGATTGACCGTCTAATTGTTAGAACCTTTTCAGTGAAAAAGCTGCAAATTCATTGCAGGCCCTGGTAGAGTTTAGTTCAGGGGCTACTGTCACTAAAGGATTAGTTAGTCTTTCCACAGTTGCAAATAGAGTCCGTGCATTATTAATGTTTCTGTTGATGATTTCAGAAAAGAACGATTCCCTAACATCTTTTATAGTTAGCTGATATCTATTCAGTCTCTCTTTGTAGATCTCACAGTGAACCTGGAGTCGAGTTTTCCGCCATTTTCTCTCGGCTCGTCGACACTCCCTTTTTTCACTACGTACCAGTGGATTAATTGTCCACGGAGACTTCTTTCTACCTGAGACTACTTTCACTTTAGTTGGAGCAATGGAATCCATGATGTCTGAGATTTTTGCAAGGAAATTATCTACCAACTTATTTACTGAGTTTGAGTTGGGAGATGAGGGGGATGTGGTGGAAGGATAAATACGTTTAAAGGTTTCTACTGAACTGTCCCCTAGAAACGCTTTTTTATAGTGGTCTTACTGTGGCTGGATAATTTAGCAGAGATGGTCAGATAATGCAATATTAATTACAGAGATGTTGGAAATATTTAAACCTTTGCTGATAATTAAGTCCAGAGTGTGTCCTTTATTGTGTGTTGGTTGTTTGACATGCTGGATCAGGCCGAAGTTGTGGAGAGTATCATCTAACGTTTTTGCTTGTCTATCTTGGGGGTTGTCGGTATGGATGTTAAAGTCCCCCACGATGATTAGTTGGTCATAGTCGATACATATTACAGAAAGAAGGTCATTGAAATCATTAAAGAAGTTAGAGTTAAGTTTTGGTGGTTTATATAAACTTAGAAATAAAGCTTTGTTAGGCTCATTTATCTGGGTGGCTAGGTATTCAAAAGAATCAAACGTGCCCAGAGTTACCTTTTTAAAGTTCATTGAGTTGTGAAAAATGGTGGCTACACCTCCGCCTCCTCTGTGTTTTCTGTTCTCGCTTAAGAAATTATAATTTGGAGGACTAGATTCTATTAATGAAGTTGTTTCGTTATTTTCATCTAGCCAAGTTTCTGATAAAAAAAGGGCGTGTAAATTATGCTCAGTGATGAAGTCATTGATAAGAAAAGACTTTCCGGATAGAGATCTAATGTTTAATAAAGCTAACTTAAGTATTGTGATGACGGGCAGCTGAACCTTCTGACAGGATATCAATTTGAGATTTTGTTTAATATGAGAGCGTGTGGTTAACGGTTTATGTTTCCTGCTGCTGATAATCACTGATATAGCCTCAGGGGTGCCGGGTGAATTCTGGGAGACGGTAGGGGTGGATTTATTGCCCGGTTCCCTCAAATATCAAATATCTGTAATAATCAGTGGGGGGAAGCTCCCAGGCTTATTGACACTAGTCCCGGGCGTTTGGTGTAGTCTAAGTTTAGGTGTTAATTGTGTCCCAAATTTGATTTGCTCGTTCAGTCTGTCTGTAAAGTTTCTAAATGGAGACTCATTTGATGTGGCTGAGTCACAGGAAGATGAAGACTTAATCTCTGATGGTTGTTTATCTGTTCGGTCCTGTGGTGTCATCATGATTGCTGTTTTTGTTCTCTGATATCCAAGGGCGCCTCAAGGTCAGCTTTTGGGAGCAAGTGTTTTGCTTTCTGATTTTGATAAGAAAAAATGTTTGCTGCTAGGAGCCTTACTCCGGCCTTGTTAAGATAACGGCCTGCTTTGAACAGATGATTCGCACTTCCAAATACTTTGAAATTATTAATAAATGTGAACGACTTCTCAGCTGATTGTTTCTTCAACCATTTATGGAGCATGCGGAGTCTGCTAAATCTTTCATCATTCCCTTCAGGGACTGGTCCGCTGATGAGGATGTTTACGTTAAGTCCATCAAGTCTCTGTAGGAGATCAGAAAAGTCTCTCTTCAGAATCTCTGATTGTCTCATCGCGATATCTGCTGATTCAGCGTGAATGACGAGCTTTTCCAAGGCAGGATGTTGGTCCAAGATTTTAGGGATTTTTTCTGATATTTCTCTCACTGTATTTTTGTAGCAGCTATAAACTTTGGTATTCTTGCTACAAAAAGCCTCAATTCCATTAATTGATCCATCTTGTATGATATCAGTCTTTGCTGGGGCGCTCTTACTTTATGTGTCCGTTTGATGCGGCTGGGTTTCTCCTGGTGGCTTTGACTGGTCCCGGGGGATGCGTCATCTTTCGGGGAACTCAAGGCTGCGAATCTGTTTTTCAGCGGGATTCCAGGTGGAGAAATATCTCTTGTTTTTGGCTGAAACCTCTTTTGTTTACTTTTAGCAGAAGCGGCAGGTCTGGGCTCAGAGCTTTCTCTGTGTCGGAGTTTCTTTTGTTTTTTCTTCCTCGGAGAACAGGCTGGGGTTGATTTCATGCGTTTTAAAGCTGGCCAGTTTTCATTATAGTGCGGAGTTCTGCCGCTCAGACGCCTGTAGGGAGTCTCTGTGACACGGTTAGACCGATGTAACACCGGGCTGTTTGTATTCAAAGGTAAAGTTGTCATTTTGTCCATAATCAGCGTGGAGATCAAAATTAATTTCCAGACGACGTAGCTTCGTTTCAATGCCCTCAATTCTGTGGAGCAGTTTTTCAAAATCCTCAGCTGAGCAAAAAACCATGTTGATAAGTCCATAAAAAAGTAATCCAAGAAGAGATCTGGTCCAATACAGTAACTCCAGGGGCTGAGAAAATAAAGTAACTAAGAAAAGGTTAAGAAAGAAAACAAGAAAAGCAAACAGAAAAGAAAATAAAGTGAACGGATCTGGAGAGAGACAGAGAGCAGCTGCTCCTCCTTCAGCGGACAGACAGAAACGTCCTATTTTGTGTAAAGCATATTGTATTTGTTACAGAAATGATTTTAGTAATAAATCCTCATTCCATGCACAAAATAAGGTAAAACTCAGGTGTTTTAACCGTATAACTTGCCAATAGCGGAGTTTAGTCGGTGCCCAAGGCATTGTAGTCTTGTCCATGCGTTCAACTCGCCTCAACTCGTTAGGAGGACTCATTTTGTTGATAAAACTTGCCTCATTGAGATTAACCTAGTTTATCTGTCTACCACATCCTGAGCACAGCCAACTGCTGCTGCCGGGCTCCTGTCCTGTCTGTGGTGTACGTCATCATCGCTCACGTAGCCAATGTGTCGCCGCTCTTTCTGTTCGGCTTGAATCGGCTGCGCTCGTTAACGCCGTGAAACGCTGTAATTGTATACTGTAATGTATATTCATTCCCTGCTTTCTCTGACCCCTTTCCTGTCAACTGTCATATAAAGGCTACTGGAGCCAAAAATATCCTTAAAAAAAATTAAATAATTACTGTAGTGTATATCGAATCACAGGAAATGTGTTTAAAACTTATATCACCGTTATTGAATAAAAGTAAACTGCGGTATATATTGAATTATTGTCCAGCCCTAATTAGATGCATTCAAATTGACTATAAATTAATGTGTTGTGTTGTCTAGATGTAATAAGAGATTATAAGATTGATTTGATGTGACTTGGTCACTTCACATGGAAGCCGTTGAAGAAAAATCCATAATTTTCCATAAAAATATGAGATTATAAAAATGTGTTAAAACTGTCGTTACTCTGTGAGCTGGTATAGTAACACAGCTGGGAATAGATTTGGAGTCATTTGGTCACATAACTTGAAAGCTATTGATTTACTTTAATGTGCATATTCGACCTACTAGAGATGTATGTATGGAGCCTAAAGCCCGCTGCACACAGCGAGCTATCTGCTGAGCAAAAAGTCATTGGAGGCCGTTCCCTCAGCAGATAGCTCGCTGTGTGCGCTCTACATGAGCTGAGTGCTGAGGGCAAATAAAATTAAACTTTCATATGTTTTAGATTCATTCCACACCAACTGAAATATTTCAGGTCTTTTGTTGTTTTAAAACTGATGATTTTGGCATACAGCTCATGAAAACCCAAAATTCCTATCTCAAAAAATGAGCATATCATGAAAAGGTTCTCTAAACGAGCTATTAACCTAATCATCTGAATCAACTAATTAACTCTAAACACCTGCAAAAGATTCCTGAGGCTTTTAAAAACTCCCAGGCTTCATTACTCAAAACCGCAATCATGGGTAAGACTGCCGACCTGACTGCTGCCCAGAAGGCCATCATTGACACCCTCAAGCAAGAGGGTAAGACACAGAAAGAAATTTCTGAATGAATAGGCTGTTCCCAGAGTGCTGTATCAAGGCGCCTCAGTGGGAAGTCTGTGGGAAGGAAAAAGTGTGGCAGAAAACGCTGCACAACGAGAAGAGGTGACCGGACCCTGAGGAAGATTGTGGAGAAGGACCGATTCCAGACCTTGGGGGACCTGCGGAAGCAGTGGACTGAGTCTGGAGTAGAAACATCCAGAGCCCCCGTGCACAGGCGTGTGCAGGAAATGGGCTACAGGTGCCGCATTCCCCAGGTCAAGCCACTTTTGAACCAGAAACAGCGGCAGAAGCGCCTGACCTGGGCTACAGAGAAGCAGCACTGGACTGTTGCTTAGTGGTCCAAAGTACTTTTTTCGGATGAAAGCAAATTTTGCATGTCATTAGGAAATCAAGGTGCCAGAGTCTGGAGGAAGACTGGGGAGAAGGAAATGCCTGAAGTCCAGTGTCCAGTACCCACAGTCAGTGATGGTCTGGGGTGCCATGTCAGCTGCTGGTGTTGGTCCACTGTGTTTTATCAAGGGCAGGGTCAATGCAGCTAGCTATCAGGAGATTTTGGAGCACTTCATGCTTCCATCTGCTGAAAAGCTTTATGGAGATGAAGATTTCATTTTTCAGCATGACCTGGTACCTGCTCACAGTGCCAAAACTACTGGTAAATGGTTTACTGACCATGGTATTACTGTGCTCAATTGGCCTGCCAACTCTCCTGACCTGAACCCCATAGAGAATCTGTGGGATATTGTGAAGAGGAAGTTGAGAGACGCAAGACCCAACACTCTGGATGAGCTTAAGGCCGCTATCGAAGCATCCTGGGCCTCCATAACACCTCAGCAGTGCCACAGGCTGATTGCCTCCATGCCACGCCGTATTGAAGCAGTCATTTCTGCAAAAGGATTCCCGACCAAGTATTGAGTGCATGACTGAACATAATTATTTGAAGGTTGACTTTTTTTGTATTAAAAACACTTTTCTTTTATTGGCCAGATGAAATATGCTAATTTTTTGAGATAGGAATTTTGGGTTTTCATGAGCTGTATGTCAAAATCCTCAGTTTTAAAACAATAAAAGACCTGAAATATTTCAGTTGGTGTGCAA